>CAEFZP010002296.1:210000-225372 GCA_903064625.1 Mallotus villosus | reverse complement strand
GTGTGTGTGTGTGTGTGTGTGTGTGTGTGTGTGTGTGTGTGTGTGTGTGTGTGTGAGAGATAGACTATTGTGTGGATGTGCTGAGGCAGTGGGAACATTAATAAGAAGCTGACAACAGAACAAAGGGTGATGGAGATAAACCCGCCTCAAAGAGCAGGAAGGATTGTGCTGTATGCTCTCTCTCCCTGCTGGTCTCTCTGACTGCCTGTCTGTCTCTCTATCTCCCTCCTTGTCTCTCTGACTGCCTGCTTGTCTCTCTGACTGCCTGTCTGTCTATCTCTCTATCTCCCTGTCTGTCTCCCTGTCTGTCTCTCTGTCTCCCTGTCTGTCTCTCTGACTGCCTGCCTGTCTCTCTTACTACCAGTCTGTCTCTCTATCTCCCTGTCTGTCTCTCTGACTCCCTGTCTGTCTCTCTATCTCCCTGTCTGTCTCTCTGACTCCCTGTCTGTCTCTCTATCTCCCTGTCTGTCTCTCTGTCTCCCTGTCTGTCTCTCTAACTGCCTGCCTGTCTCTCTTACTACCAGTCTGTCTCTCTATCTCCCTGTCTGTCTCTCTGACTCCCTGTCTGTCTCTCTATCTCCCCTGTCTGTCTCTCTGACTCCCTGTCTGTCTCTCTATCTCCCTGTCTGTCTCTCTGATTCCCTGTCTGTCTCTCTGACTGCCTGCCTGTCTCTCTTACTACCAGTCTGTCTCTCTATCTCCCTGTCTGTCTCTCTGACTCCCTGTCTGTCTCTCTATCTCCCTGTCTGTCTCTCTATCTCCCTGTCTGTCTCTCTGACTCCCTGTCTGTCTCTCTATCTCCCTGTCTGTCTCTCTGATTCCCTGTCTGTCTCTCTGATTCCCTGTCTGTCTCTCTGACTCCCTGTCTGTCTCTCTGTCTGCCTGCGTCAGTCCAGCTCTATCTGCCGACACATGCACACACACACACACACACACACAAACCTGCTGTTTGAACCCAAGGGGGGAGGCTGTGGATACCCCTCTACAGTGGCTGGTGAGGATCAATCCCTGCCATTGTGTCCAGGCCATCTGTAGTATTAATAGCAGGCCTTATTCCTCCACCCCCCCTGCTGCCAGCACACACCTCCAACACAGCCTTGTTGACACAGGGAGAGGGGGTCTGGTTCAAGCACCGCAATGATTTCCCATCTCCCTGACGGCCCAGGCCTGAGCAGGGGAGGTTAAGCAAAGGTGACTGCAGCGCGGTGGATAACGGGCGTGATCCACTTGTTCCGAGTGTGGCTGTCTGACGTGATCAGTGTGTATGCTGGCCCAGGCTCATCATGGTAATACTGGCCCCGCTGACGGCCGGCAGGATGAAGGAGCCTGCCCGGGAACCAGGAGAACATGTGTGGCATGTGTCCCACCAGGAACCATGAAAGCTGGGTGTGCTGGGTCCTAGCTGGGTTTGCTGGGTGTGTGGGGTCCTAGCTGAGTGTGTGGGGTCCTAGCTGGGTGTGTGGGGTCCTAGCTGGGTGTGTTGGGTCCTAGCTGGGTGTGTTGGGTCCTAGCTGGGTGTGTTGGGTCCTAGCTGGGTGTGTGGGGTCCTAGCTGGGTGTGTTGGGTCCTAGCTGGGTGTGTTGGGTCCTAGCTGGGTGTGTGGGGTCCTAGCTGGGTGTGTTGGGTCCTAGCTGGATGTGTTGGGTCCTAGCTGGGTGTGCTGGGTCCTCGCTGGGTGTGTGGGGTCCTAGCTGGGTGTGCTGGGTCCTAGCTGGGTGTGTGGGGTCCTAGCTGGGTGTGTGGGGTCCTAGCTGGGTGTGTTGGGTCCTAGCTGGGTGTGTTGGGTCCTAGCTGGGTGTGCTAGGTCCTAGCTGGGTGTGTGGGGTCCTAGCTGGGTGTGTGGGGGTCCTAGCTGGGTGTGTGGGGTCCTAGCTGGGTGTGTTGGGTCCTAGCTGGGTGTGCTGGGTCCTAGCTGGGTGTGTTGGGTCCTAGCTGGGTGTGTGGGGTCCTAGCTGGGTGTGCTGGGTCCTAGCTGGGTTTGCTGGGTGTGTTGGGTCCTAGACCCTGTGTCCTTGGAGCAGGCCTTTTCCTCCAGTGAAAGTGTTAAAGCGATCACTCTGCCTTCAAATCTAATCAGGCCAGGCTTGGGAGAGGCCGTTTCTGGTTTGTAGCCCAGGGTAATGGTGGGTAATTAGACACATGGATTTCTCCACCGCAGGGGAGGTGGGGCCCCGGCTGTTAATGTGTGTGTGTATGGGGTGTGTTGAGGGGTGTGTGTCAAGAAAACAACAACCTGGGGAGAGGTCTGTGTGTGTGTTTGCACATGTGTCAGTGTATGTGTGTTTGCAACCTATGTGCTAACAATGGCGTACACGTTTGAGTGTACTGTTGTATTTGTACAGGACTTTTACTAATGGTATTTATTTTACATAACAACAGCATATTTATGATGAGATGCTAATAATAGATGTGTAGAGAGTCAGATGATCATCCTGAATCTGTACCACTGGACGGTGGAAACACAAAGGGGGGGGAGAACACGTAATGATATGACTCCGAGTTGAAAAGCGTCAGAGATGAAAGCGACGTGTTTGATGGCGCTGGATGTTTGTGTGCGCTGGCCCCTGTCATCTAGTCCGGTGTGATCGCCACATCAGAGGGGCCAGGCTGATCAGAGAGAGACAGAGCCCAGAGTACAGAGCTCAGAGCCCAGAGCTCAGCTCAGACGCAAACACGGAGGAGGGGAGGAAATAATGGACGGAATAGGGCGTGCGAGGGAAACAGGGTGTGAGAGGGAACAGGGTGTGTCCGAGGGGAACAGGGTGTACGAGGGAACAGGGTGTACGAGTGAACAGGGTGTGCGCAGTGAACAGGGTGTGCGAGTGAACAGGGTGTGCGAGTGAACAGGGTGTGCGAGGGAACAGGGTGGTGCTGAGAGGGGACAGGGTGTGAGAGGGAACAGGGTGTGAGAGGGAACAGGGTGTGAGTAGGGAACAGGGTGTGAGAGGGAACAGGGTGTTGAGAGGGAGGGAACAGGGTGTCCGAGGGAACAGGGTGTACGGGGAGGGAACAGGGTGTACGAGTGAACAGGGTGTGCGAGTGAACAGGTGTGTGCGAGGGTGAACAGGGTGTGCGACGGTGAACAGGGTGTGCGAGGGGAACAGGGTGTGCGAGTGGGAACAGGGTGTGAGAGGGAACAGGGGTGTGAGAGGGAACAGGGTGTGCGAGGGGAACAGGGTGTCCAAGGGAACAGGGTGTGAGAGGGAACAGGGTGTGCGAGGGAACAGGGTGTGAGAGGGAACAGGGTGTGAGAGGGAACAGGGTGTGAGAGGGAACAGGGTGTGCGAGGGGAACAGGGTGTGCAGAGGGAACAGGGTGTGCGAGAGAACAGGGTGTGCGAGGGAACAGGGTGTGAGAGGGAACAGGGTGTCCAAGGGAACAGGGTGTGAGAGGGAACAGGGTGTGAGAGGGAACAGGGTGTGCGAGGGGAACAGGGTGTCCAAGGGAACAGGGTGTGCGAGTGAACAGGGTGTGCGAGGGAACAGGGTGTGCGAGGGAACAGGGTGTGCGAGGAGAACAGGGTGTGTGAGGGAACAGGGTGTGAGAGGGAACAGGGTGTGAGAGGGAACAGGGTGTGCGAGGGAACAGGGTGTGCGAGGGGACAGGGTGTGCAGGAACGCAGCAGTCACCATGTTCATCTGGTGGTGGCTACTTCATCACGGACGCTGGCTGGTTGGGTGACAGGACTGTTTACCGTACGGCCCCAGAAATGTGGCGCGGGCACAGCCCAGCTCGTAGGGACAGACACACACCAAACTAAACAAGACAAACGTTTAGGTCGTTTGTTATGGTCTATTTGTGTTCGTGCTCCTGGTTTACTGTGGTTTTAGAACTGCCAGTTCGTCCTGTGCCTGTGCTGCACACTGACTTGTTTTGTGGGCTATATTGTACGAGGTACTTGTGATGTACACATTTATTTATGTACATTTATTCATTTAGCAGACGCTTTTATCCAAAGCGACTTCCAAGAGAGAGCTTTACAAAAGTGCATGGATCATAATGACGAGACATACCCCAAAACATTGCGGGTAGCCAAACATGAAGCGTACATTGTGAAAAGCATGTAGGAACCATCCTGGAGAACTGAGATGTTATAAAAGAAAGGATTGTTTTGAGAACGTATTTTCTACCACGCATTAAGTGTTGCTGTTTACAGTCGTTTCAGAATGGTACAGCTGTAGGCTAAACTACCATAGTCCATCTACAGGGTGAGACTGGATCCGTCGTGTCAACAATTTCCCGGTTTCCCTTTTACTCTAAACATCAGCGACCGTCACCATGGAAACGCTGAACATCGCATCATCACCCACGCCAACCTTTTGCTGCATTCAAAAGCCATCAAAGAGGACAGCAGCTATTCACAGAAGCCTTGACAGCAATCAGAGAGCGAGACGTCGGAATGAAAGGCCATCTGAGCTGCGTGGGGATGCTGTACTGGGAAGTCTCTAAATACATTCCAACACACACACACGCAAATCTGTCATTCTTACACTATACATGTCTGGTGTCATTCACCCAACCTGGGGGACACAGACTGTCAAACACTGTGCCTCCTCCAGTCTGTTCTCATCTGAATGATATCTGAGACATGAATCTGTGGCTTCAGATCAGTCTGCAGCTGTAACACTGTTCCACTGCTTCCACTGGCACAGGTAGAGCAGAGTTCCACCATCACATCGTTCACATCCCTCCAAGTTTATTTGGCCGTTTGGAACATTTGTATTTGAACCAGAGGAGGTTGTGGTGGACAACAAGCTTGTCTCTTGCCCTCAAAATCCCTCTGGGGTTCAAACTGACCACTGACTGAACAGCTCCAGTTCAAACTGACCACTGACTGAACAGGCTCCAGTTTAAACTGACCACTGACTGAACAGGCTCCAGTTCAAACTGACCACTGACTGAACAGGCTCCAATTTAAACTGACTTTGCGGATAGTTACGGATACCCCCTTGGCTGTGATTGTTCCGCTAACGACATCATTACCGTTGTGCCACCTACTCTTCTGGCGGTGCATTGTTTTCAGCACCCACAGCCTACGGAGAACCATAAACGAAAAAGAGTCTATCGTATCCGTCCGTCCGCTCGCCCATCCGTAAGCGGACTCGGAGTAGGGCCTTTGGACTCAACACCTTCCAGCTTGTGGCTCCATTCGATAACGCCAGCATCAGAGCCCTGTTCATCTGCATTAGTCCGGCTAATCAACTTAAAAGCCTGGTTTTATATTGAACTGCTGAGTCGACACATTAACACGGCATGTTAACACGCTAAAACTCTGCAACTCTGTGGAATCCCTGTTTCTCCTTGTGGTTGTCTGAAAGCTATATATTCATCCACTTTGCAAATGAGCTAAAACTAATTTGGGAAATCGCAAGACCGTTGAAATACAGCCATGAGTCAACATGGTGAAAGGAAGTCGATGGAGTGCATTCATCATTTAATACATAATTCATACATTAATAATCTTATTCAATATTCTATTATTACTACTTTTGTTTAAAGTTTTACAACCCGTTGAAGCTTTTTATGTGAAAAGTTTCTGTGTTTGAGTCTGAAATCGGGAAGGGGGGGTGGGGGGGGGCGTACAGAGGAGACCCAGCCTGGCATAATGCTATTATGAGAAAAAAGCCATTAGAACTTCACACCCCCTGTGTGTAACAGGATGTTGGAGAAAGAGAGGAGAGAGAGAGTGTAGAAGGAGAGAGAGAGAGAGTAGAATGAGAGACGAGAGAGAGAGCAGAGTAGAAGTAACAGAGAGAGAGAGAGAGAGAGAGAGATAGAGGTAAACACTGAGTAGAGATAGAGACGATAGAGCATAGAGCTAGAGAGAGCTAGATAGTAGAGAGGTAAACAGTGACGAACATGAGAAACAAGAGAGTTGGTGATAGGAGGAGGGTATAAGCGAACAGAGAGTTGAAGCCAGGAGGAGAGAGCAGTAATGAGATAGAGATAAGGGGGTGAGGTCTCTCCACTCTTCTCATTAAATGAGTGCAAGAATAGAGTGTGACTTCTATTATCAATTTGAATTTTTTCCCCTTTCATCAGCACCTCCTGTAACACTGGTGGTGGTGTGCGAGTCTCCTGTAGACCCAGCCCTCCCAATCAGGCCCTAATTGGAAGACTGAGCCGGATATCGTCAGCCTACTCTCAGAGGCCGTCTCACTCCCACTCTGAAAATAGAGCAGGTGTTTTCAGCGCCAAGCCCTCCTCTCCTCCTCTCCCATCTCTCTTTAACTCGTTTAACCTCTCCTCCTCCTCCTCCTCCTCCTCCTCTCCTCTCCTCCTCCTCCTCCTCCTCTGTTGGCACTCCCCCCCATGATGGAGCAGTACTGTTGGGTTAAGAGCAGAGACACGGTGCCAGGCTCCCTTGGCTCCCACACTAACAGCTTCTCCTGTCAGGTCAGGTGGTTATGAAGAGCGATGTTTGGGCCGCTTGCTGCTTATGATCTGCTACATCTTGATTTGAGCCCGTGTGCTCGGAGCCTCTGGCGTGATCTCACCGCTCAGCTCACTCTGCCAGCCAGACGGATAATCACCCAGCTCTACAGCACTGTGTGTGTGTGTTCTGATCTGTGTGTGTGTTCTGTGTGTGTGTGTGTGTGTGTTCTGATCTGTGTGTGTGTGTGTTCTGTGTGTGTGTGTTCTGTGTGTGTGTGTGTGTGTTCTGATCTGTGTGTGTGTGTGTGTGTTTTCTGATCTGTGTGTGTGTGTGTTCTGTGTGTGTGTGTGTGTGTTCTGATCTGTGTGTGTGTGTGTTCTGTGTGTGTGTGTGTGTGTGTTCTGATCTGTGTGTGTGTGTGTTCTGTGTGTGTGTGTGTGTGTTCTGATCTGTGTGTGTTCTGATCTGTGTGTGTGTGTGTGTGTTTCTGATCTGTGTGTGTGTGTGTTCTGTGTGTGTGTGTGTGTGTTCTGATCTGTGTGTGTGTGTGTGTTCTGTGTGTGTGTGTGTGTGTTCTGTGTGTGTGTGTGTGTGGTGTGTGTTCTGATCTGTGTGTGTTCTGATCTGTGTGTGTGTGTTCTGATCTGTGTGTGTTCTGATCTGTGTGTGTGTGTGTGTGTGGTGTGTTCTGATCTGTGTGTGTGTGTGTTCTGTGGTGTGGTGTGTGTGTGTTCTGATCTGTGTGTGTGTGGTGTTCTGTGTGTGTGTGTGTGTGTTCTGATCTGTGTGTGTGTTCTGTTCCGTGTGTTGTTCTGTTCCATGTGTGTGTGTTCTCTGTGTGTGTGTTCTCTGTGTGTGTGTTCTCTGTGTGTGTGTTCTCTGTGTGTGTGTTCTCTGTGTGTGTGTTCTCTGTGTGTGTGTTCCATGTGTTCTCTGTGTGGGTTCTCTGTGTGTGTTTTCTCTCAGTGCAGTTCCCCAGAGGAGTTTCTAGGCCCAGTCTTACACTGCTCTCTCTCCGTCCACCAGGATTCGAACCAGGATCCCCGTCACTGCCACCAGGATGGGGTAGTGGTCCACACTCTCCAGACCTGGGGGAGACACACACACAACATGACACACACACACATTACACACACACAGGGGAGGGTTTCATAGCGTGAAAAGATAATTCAGTTTAGCTGCAGGAAATTGAACTTGGACTCTACATGACCAATTTATCATAGGTGACAATGTGATAGATGATTCTCCAGTATCCTTGTCTGTGTGTGCAACATCTGTGAGTAATGAGAGAGACAGACAGAGAGAGAAGAGAGAGAGAGAGAGATAGAGAGAGAGAGAGAGAGAGAGAGAGAGAAGAGAGAGAAGAGAGAGAGACAGACCGAGAGAAGAGACATAGGCCGAGAGAGAGAGAGAGAGAGAAGGAGAGAGAGAGAGAGAGAGGGAAGAGGAGAGAGAGACAGACCGAGGAGAGAAGAGAGAGAGAGATAGAGAGAGAGAGAGAGAGAAAGAGAGAGAATAGAGAGAGAGACAGACCGAGAATAAAGAGAAAGGCCGAGAGAGAGAGAGAGAGAGAGAGAGAGAGAGAGAGTTGAAGAGAGGAGAGAGAGACAGACCGAGGGAGAGAGAGTGAGAGAGATCGAGAGAGAGATGTGTGATTCCCTACCTGGTAGACGAAGGTTGACCCACACGTCAAACAGGTTTCTCTCTGCAGTCACCCTGTTCAACACCTGGTTCAACAACTGGAGGAGAGAGAGGAGGGGAGAGGAGAGGGAGGGAAAAGAGAAGAGAGAAAGAGAGGAAAGGAACACACAGTCACTACATTGTTCACACTGGCTTGAGGAAGCTCTATCCAGGAAAAATCCTTTATCACATTTGGCCCAGAAACATGATGGAACTAGCCTACCTGAGGGGGGGGGGAGGGTGTAAGGATGGGGGGGTGGAGGGAGAGAGAGAGAGAGAGAGAGAGAGAGAGAGAGAGACGAGAGAGAGAGAGAGAGAAATGGAAAGGGAAGAAAAGAGGGATGGAGGGAGAAGGATGGAGGGAGTGATTGAGTAATCAATCAGATGCTGGATGATGGAATAGAGACTTGGCCAAGGAGCTGGTCTCTTTATTAACACACAAACACACACACACACACACACAAACACACACACACACTTCATTAATGCAGCAGCACGTAGCACACTTCCTGTCCTGCTTACAGGGGGAGACCTGGCACACACAGACCACCCAAGAACCTGCAGGGAGACACTCAGACACACACACACACACACTCAGACACACACACACATACACACACACTGAGTCACACACACACACAGACATGTATGTGTCACAAACCGGAAATTAGGAGTGAAAGGTTTTTGACACACAGTCCTGTTCTTGTCCTGAAGAACCACCAAATATCTGAACACACAAAAAAAACAGACACACACCCACACACCCACACACCCACACACCCACACACCCACACACACACACACACACACACACACACACACACACACACACACACACACACACACACACACACACCCACGTGTAAAGTGAAGAAGAAAGTGAGAAGGAGGCCAGCTCTGTCTTCAAGGACGAACGACCACCTGCCAGCACTCAAAGGAACCTTTCAATTAGCTGCTAATTGCAGCTGGAAACAGCCAATAACCCACCTGGGAGCACACACACACATGCACTCCACACACACACACACTCCTCACACACACACACACATGCACTCCACACATACACACACATGCACTCCACACACACACACACACATGCACTCCACACACACATGCACTCCACACACACACTCCATACACACACCCACACTCCATACACACACCCACACTCCCTCCTCACACATTGTGCCCACAGCAAAATGTCCTATACACACACACACAATTGACAAAGCCTTGTCTAGTTTGACAACAAACCTGCTGAGGGAGGGAGGGAGGGACGGAGGGCCGCAGGAGAGAAGAGAGGGAGGAGAGGGAGGGAGGGACGAGATGGACGAGACGGAGTTAGGGAGAATGCAGTGGAGGGAAGAGAGTAAGGAGAGCAGGAGGAGAAGGGAAGGGCTGTACGGTGAGGAGAGGGAGAGAGGGGGAGAGCAGGAGAGAGGGAGGAGAAGGGAGGTGCTGTACGGTGAGGGAGAGGGAGAGAGAGCAGGAGAGAGGGAGGAGAAGGGAGGTGCTGTACGGTGAGGAGAGGAGAGAGGGGAGAGCAGGAGAGAGGGAGGAGAAGGAGGTGCTGTACGGTGAGGAGAGGAGAGAGGGGAGAGCAGGAGAGAGGGAGGAGAAGGGAGGTGCTGTACGGTGAGGAGAGGGGGGGGGAGAGCAGGAGAGAGGGAGGATAAGGGAGGGGCTGTACGATGAGGAGAGGGGGGGGAGAGAGGGGAGGAGAGGGAGGAGAGGGAGGGAGGGAGAAGGGAAGGGCTGTACGGTGAGAGAGAGGAGAGAGGGGAGAGAGAGCAGGAGAGAGGGAGGAGAAGGGAGGGGCTGTACGATGAGGAGAGGGGGGGGAGAGAGGGGAGAGCAGGAGAGAGGGAGGAAAAGGGAAGGCTGTACGGTGAGGAGAGGGGGGGAGGAGAGGGGAGAGCAGGAGAGAGAGGGAGGAGAAGGGAGGGGCTGTACGATGAGGAGAGGGGGGGAGAGAGGGGAGAGCAGGAGAGAGGGAGGAGAAGGGAAGGGCTGTACGTGAGGAGAGAGAGAGAGGGGAGAGGCAGGGAGAGAGGGAGGAGAAAGGAAGGGCTGTACGGTGAGGAGAGGGGGGGGAGAGAGGGGAGAGCAGGAGAGAGGGAGGAGAAGGGAGGGCTGTACGTGAGGAGAGGGGGGGAGAGAGGGGAGAGCAGGAGAGAGGGAGGAGAAGGGAGGGGCTGTACGGTGAGGAGAGAGAGGGGAGAGCAGGAGAGAGGGAGGAAAGGGAAGGGCTGTACGGTGAGGAGAGGGGGAGGGAGAGAGGGGAGAGCAGGAGAGAGGGAGGAGAAGGGAGGGTGTACGATGAGGAGAGGGGGGGAGAGAGGGGAGAGAGGAGGAGCAGGAGAGAGGGAGGAGAAGGGAAGGGCTGTACGGTGAGGAGAGGGGGGGAGAGAGGGGAGAGCAGGAGAGAGGGAGGAGAAGGGAAGGGCTGTACGGTGAGGAGAGGGGGGGGAGGAGAGCAGGAGAGAGGGAGGAGAAGGGAGGGGCGCTGTACGGTGAGGAGAGGGGGGGGGGAGAGGGGGAGGGAGCAGGAGAGAGGGAGGAGAAGGGAGGGGCTGTACGGTGAGGAGAGGGGGGGGAGAGAGGGGGGGTAGAGAGGAGAAGGGAGGGGCTGTACGGTGAGGAGAGGGGGGGGGAGAGAGGGGCGAGAGCAGGAGAGAGGGAGGAGAAGGGAGGTGCTGTACGGTGAGGAGAGAGGGGGGAGAGAGAGGGAGGGAGAGGGGGAGTAGAGCAGGAGATAAGGAGGAGAAGGGAGGTGCTGTACGGTGAGGAGAGAGGGAGGGAGGGGCTGTACAGTGAGTGTTAATGACTTGAACTGCGTCAGCCACATCTTTTCCTCAGAGAAGTCTGATGATGTTCTACTAGCTCCCCTAAGGTGACACACACACACACACACACACACACACACACACACACACACACACACACCCCTTTCTCTCCCTCCCTCCTTTTTTCCATCCTTCTCTCTGTGCCTGTCTCTCACAGCCCATTCCCTCTCCTTCCCAGTTGAATCCAACATGTCTCTGAAATGTATTTTCTAGTCTCATTCCCTGAACAGGGAAAACTTTGACGTCCTGTATCTGCTCACCTGAGCCAATCGTCTCAGTAGGAGCTCGGCGGAGGGGCGTGTCCAGTCCAGGAAGATCTCTGGAACCAAGGTAACGGTCATCTCCAGCACTCGCAGCAGGCTGACAGACAGGTCGAAGCAGGTGGCACACACCTTCAGCTGCGAGTGTCCACAAAGTTCCTCTCTGGGCGCTCTGCGGCCTGCTGAATCTGAGAGGAGAGGAGGAGAGGAGGAGAGGAGGAGAGGAGGAGAGGAGGAGAGGGGGAGAGGGGAGAGGAGGAGGGGGGAGAGGGGGAGAGGAGAGGAGAGGGGGATAGGAGGAGGAGAGGGGGAGAGGAGGAGAGGAGGAGAGGAGGAGAGGGGGAGAGGAGGAGGGAGGAGAGGAGGAGAGGAGGGGTAAAAGACAGGAGGAGGGAGAGAAGGAGAGGAGAGGAAGAGGAGAAGGAGAGGAGGAGAGGAGAAGGATGTTACGGCTGGTGATTCCACCCTTGAATGTTCCTCATCTGGCTCGGATCACTGAGTCACACCAGGGACAGCTGCACCCAGCCAAGCAGAACACCACCACACGCGCACACACACACACACACACACACACAGCCGATAGATCCAAATCACAGATAATCTCTCCCTTTATCTCTCCACATCCGCCCCCCCCTCTCTCTCCTCACCTCCTGGATCATGCCTATGAACTCGGAGAAGGCCCAGTTGAGCTGGTTGAGGACGCTGTTTAGGAAGCTGGCCGCCATCTCCTTATCCTGACTCAGCAGCTCTGCCATGTGTCGCTGGAGCAGCACAACGACGGACAGGGCTCTGCAACCAATCACACCACAGGAGGGTCAGCATCCACCAATCACAGAGCACGCTGGTCGGGTATCTGCCAGTCGTGCAGCACTTTGGCCTACAATCAGCCAATCAGAGTAAAGCACCCTGGTTAACCTGGAAGTGTGTACACGTAGACATCCAGGTGTTCTTCTTCAGTGAGGAGCTATGCAGACGTAGATCTGCACCTTCCATGGAGTAGTTTAACATGACAGGTCTATCCTATTCTATTTCTATGTGCAGTATTTCATCACTGGGTCTACACTACAGCTGTGCCAGTTAGTCTACGTGGAGGACAGAGCAATGGGGGCGCAGCTGTGTGTGTGTTGTTGTTGGGCTGCTGTGGCCCACATACACACACATAAGTGGGCTTGCTGCTGAGTGACTATGTGAGGGCTTCGATCGTTACTCATTTGTTTAGCCCCTGAATCAGTACAACCAGTATGAGACCTGTGTGTCTGTGTGTCCCTCTCTCACTTTCCCCCCTCTCTCTCTCTCTGTATGTCTCCCCCATCTCTCTCTCTCTCTGTCTCCCCCTTTCTCTTCTCTCTGTATGTCTGCCCCTCTCTCTCTCTCTCTATCTCTCTCTCTCTCATCTCTCTCTCTCTCTGTCTCCCCCTCTCTCTCTCTGTATGACTCCCCCTCTCTCTCTCTCTCTGTATGTCTGCCCCTCTCTCTCTCTCCGTCTCTCGCTCTGTATTTTACAGATCTAGATGACAGGGTGACATTGGTGGGGGGTGATGGACTGTTGAAAGAGGCTTCTAAGAACCCCGCTGAGGGTCAGAGTCTCGTAATCACAGCCTCTCTCTCCTGGGCATGGAGCTCTGGGGCTGTGGGACAGCAGCTGTAATCTGTAACCTCATCAACACCAGCAGGGGAGAGGAGAGAGGAGAGGAGGAGAGGGGAGGAGCTAGCTCCAATAAAAGGCAAGAAAACCAATCCTTTCATTTAGATAAAGAGGAGAGTGTTTTGTTAGGATGAGAGGATAACCTTTAAGTTTAATTAGGAAGGAGGTTATTCTACACTGCCCGAAGACCCACTGAGAAACAGAGGGGATTAGAGGCTGGGAGGCTGGGGAGGAGAGAATATATATATTAGAGACTGGGGAGATGATATTACAGATATTAGAGGATATGGAGTGAAGAACAAATATTGGAGGTTGTTGAGTAGAGGCAAGATATTGGAGGCTAGGGAGTAGAGGCTAGATATTGGAGGCTGCGGAGTAAAGGCAAGATATTGGAGGCTGGGGAGAAGAGGCTAGATATTGGAGGCTGGGGAGTAGAGGCTAGATATTGGAGGCTGGGGAGTAGAGGCTATATATTGGAGGCTGGGGAGTAGAGGCTAGATATTGGAGGCTGGGGAGTAGAGGCTATATATTGGAGGCTGGGGAGTAGAGGCTAGATATTGGAGGCTGGGGAGTAGAGGCTAGATATGGAGGCTGGGGAGTAGAGGCTATATATTGGAGGCTGGGGAGTAGAGGCTAGATATTGGAGGCTGGGGAGTAGAGGCTATATATTGGAGGCTGGGGAGTAGAGGCTAGATATTGGAGGCTGGGGAGTAGAGGCTATATATTGGAGGCTGGGGAGTAGAGGCTAGATATTGGAGGCCGAGAGTGGAGGCTAGATATTGGAGGCCGAGAGTGGAGGGCAAATATTAAAGACATGAAGTCCTGCTACAAGTGCATGTTGTCATAACTACATGTACACACATGCACACTCTCCCTTTCACACACTCTCTCGCTTACACACCCACACACACACTCTCTCGCTTACACACACACACTCTCTCGCTCACACACACACACACACACACCACACACACACACACACACACACACACACACACTCTCTCTCGCTTACACACACACACACACACACACACACACACACATCACACACACACACACACACTCTCTCTCGCTTACACACACACACACACACACACTCTCTCGCTTACACCACACACACACACACACACACACACACACACCACACACACACACACACACACACACACACACACTCTTGTGGGCTCCTGAGAGCTGATGAGCCCTGCTGTCCTTGGAGGACTGGCAGCATCGGTAATTACCCTTTTAACTACCAGCCTCACCATCTGCCTCCACCCTTCCCTAACTACCCAGCCTCCCTACCCAGCCTCACCACCCCAGCCTCACTACCCCAGCATCCTCAGAGACTCAGGACTGCAGGAGGCAGGGAGAGCCTGAAGTAAAGGAGCAATTCGTAGTTTTCAGTTACAACCTATTTTTTTAAGTGAAGATAAGGCCAGAAGTGCTGGCAGCTGCAGAGGGGAGAATCTCTAACTGACACACAACATCACATGACATCACATGACATCACATGACATCACATGACATCACATGACCCCACTGGACGAAAGCAGAAAGAAACAGAACAAAAAGACAGGATGGGACAAAAGAAAATAACTTACTTTGGAAACTAGCAATGGACAGATCTCCTGTTAGCCATGCATGCAGACGAGAGTTAGGACAGGTAGCGTGAGGAGTAAACAGAGCAGGCAGAGAGGGAGGGAGAGACAATGGGAAAAGAAGAAAGGGCGTGCAAGCGAGAGACAGAGAGAAATGATAAAGAAATAGATTCAATATGCATAACAAGGAAATGACTCTCCAGGGAGTGACAATGATAGAATACCAAACAACAAACACTGTTCCATTTTCTACAACACAACAATGTGAAAAGTTACTGCACCAAACTTTAGTTACTTGGTGGGGAGAGAAAAAGAGTCCGTTTGACCAAAGCAAGCAGATATAACCGGGCTCAGCTCTCTAGCTGGGCAACTTAGACCAGGCTTCCTATGGCGTCATCAGCTCAGATACATATTGATTGTGCTGCTGCATTTAAAGCTTTTCCCAGAAAACCAAGAGTACGGAGAAAACCCCCTGCTCCTCCCTCCCCCCCTACTCACCCTCCCTCCCCCTCCCTCCCCCCCCTACTCCCCCTCCATGGAGTCAGAGAGAGAGAGAGGCCGTTCCCCCTCCTTGTCCCCTCCCCTGACACACCCCAGACCCAGGCACAGTGACGCTGTGAGCACCAGCTTCCTCACGCACCAGACTTCATCATCCACTACTCTGACTCAGTGATCCGTCTTCCTGTAGAGCATCCGTAAACCTTGTAGAGTGGGCGTTGTGTGTAACTACGATATTAACATGAATCCTTCGGGTGATTCAGGGATCAGTCCTGGCTTGCTGTAGCTTAGAGACAGTAGGCGTCGTGTGTGTAACTGATGAGCCAGTGGAACTTCCACTCACAAAGATTCTATTTCCAGAGTTCCACTCACTTTACATCTCTCTCATGTCTGAGATATAAATACACTGAGATCTGAACACGTCCTCACGGCTGGAAACAACAAGGGTTAGTTGTTGTTTTACTCCTGC
>CAEFZP010002296.1:150000-207500 GCA_903064625.1 Mallotus villosus | reverse complement strand
TGCGAGGGTCTGCAAAGTGCTTGGCGAGGATAGCAGCGAGCTGAGTCAAGGTTTCCTCGTAACCTGGGGAGACAGAGAAGCTTCCAGTACACGGTACACACCCGGTCGTCAAGGGGACGAGGGTGACAGTACACAGCTAAGTCACAGCATTACACAGCTACTCTACCACAGAAGAAGAAGCACAAGAAGCATTACACAGCTACTCTACCACAGAAGAAGCACAAGAAGCATTACACAGCTACTCTACTAGAAGAAGAAAACACCATAACTATAAATTAACTACAACAGTTAATGTTCCTGGGCTGTATTTGGTCCTAGGTTGAAAACTGTCGCAGATTGGAAATGTATGCTAATTTATCCTGTGTTTATCCAGACAAAGAGGAATGGCTGGTACTAAATGTACCAATAAAGGCCCTAAACGGCTGCAGTTAAATCCCCAGATGTATCACTGGCCCTGTTTCAGTCAGCTTGGCTGTTCCTCAGAGTAACCTCCACCCCCTCTGATGCTCGCTGTCCCTCCATCTAACCTCCACCCCCTCTGATGCTCGCTGTCCCTCCATCTAACCTCCACCCCCTCTGATGCTCGCTGTCCCTCCATCTAACCTCCACCCCCTCTGATGCTCGCTGTCCCTCCATCTAACCTCCACCCCCTCTGATGCTAGCTGTCCCTCCATCTAACCTCCACCCCCTCTGATGCTCGCTGTTCCTCCATCTAACCTCCACCCCCTCTGATGCTGGTTGTTCCTCCGTCTAACCTCCACCCCCTCTGATGCTAGTTGTTCCTCCGTTTAACCTCTGCCCCGCCCTCGTGCTGTGAGGGCCTGTGTTGCTGGCTGTTCCCCCGTGATGTGAGGGCCTGTGTTGCTGGCTGTTCCCCCGTGCTGTGAGGGCCTGTGTTTCTGTCTGTTCTCCCGTGCTGTGAGGGCCTGTATTGCTGGCTGTTCCCCCGTGATGTGGGGGCCCTGTGTTTCTGTCTGTTCTCCCGTGCTGTGGGGGCCTGTGTTGCTGGCTGTTCTCCCGTGCTGTGAGGGCCTGTGTTGACGGCTGTTCTCCCGTGCTGTGAGGGCCTGTGTTGCCGGCTGTGTCTCACCTGGCAGCTGGTCCATGCAGTTGGAGGGGCTGAAGTAGTTCTTGAGGGCGCTGTAGCTGTTCATGGCCACGTTGAGGTAGAACTCGGGAGCGAAGGCAAACAACGAGCCTGTGTTGTCTGCGTGCTCCACGGTGCGAATACACGCCCTCAGAAGCCAGTACACATCCAGCATCTTCTCCTGGGGGGGGTCAGGGGGTGAGTTAGTACAATATCAGATTTATTGTAACTTGTTTAACTACATAGCTCTTATGGTTCTTCCCATTGGCACTTATTTGCTTTTACAATGTATGCTTCATGTTTTGGTTACCCACAATGTTATGATCAGTGACCTATGCACTTTTGTAGAGTCGCTTTGGATAAAAGCATCTGCTAAATGAATAAATGTAAATGTAATAGATTGTGTTTGGACTCGTCCTATAACTACATAATAGCATGATACCTTGGAGTAGATGGATTATATCAGTGGTATTAATACTCCATAGTACCTTGGAGTAGATGGACTACATCAGTGGTATTAATACTCCATAGTACCTTGGAGTAGATGGACTACATCAGTGGTATTAATACTCCATAGTACCTTGGAGTAGATGGACTACATCAGTAGTATTAATACTCCATAGTACCTTGGAGTAGATCGGTCAGTAGTATTACATCAGTAGTATTAATACTCCATAGTACCTTGGAGTAGATCAGTCAGTAGTATTACATCAGTAGTATTAATACTCCATAGTACCTTGGAGTAGATGGACTACATCAGTGGTATTAATACTCCATAGTACCTTGGAGTAGATGGACTACATCAGTAGTATTAATACTCCATAGCACCTTGGAGTAGATGAGTCAGTAGTATTACATCAGTATTATTAATACTCCACAGTACCTTGAGTAGATGGATACTCAGTAGTATTAGTACGATATGGACTACATCAGTAGTATTAATACTCCATAGTACCTTGGAGTAGATGGACTACATCAGTGGTATTAATACTCCATAGTACCTTGGAGTAGATGGTGGCGTTGATCCAGGCCAGCCTTCGGCTCAGGTGGTTGAGCTTCTCAGCGAACACCTTCTGGCTCTTCTGCAGCTCCTCCATGATGTCAGCTCTCTGAGGGGTCAGAGGTCATGCAGACATCAACACCAGGGGCGAATCTAGGTTCCCACTTTTGGCACTTTTGGGGGGGCTCCAGCCCCCCTAAAATAGGGCTAGATACGTCAACACCCTGGCAGCACCTGCACTCGTGTTTGTGTCTTTACACTTGTGTGATACAAAACTGTGAAGCAAACATAATGGAACCTCTGTGTTGCTAAACCTTGATATGCTACCTGGAGCAGCTACGTTGTATGGGAGTCAGATGGCTGAGCGGTTAACTAGTTGGGCTAGTAATCAGATGGTTGTCGGTTCGATTTCTGGCAGTGTTAAATGACGTTGTGTCCTTGGGAAAGGCACTTCACCCTACTTGCCTCGGGGGGAATGTCCCTGTACCTACTGAAAGTCGCTCTGGATAGGAGCGTCTGCTAAATGACTAAATGTAATGTTGTGTTTAGGTGTGTGATAGTGTGTAGGTCTAGGTATAGGAGTATGTTTGTGATTGTGATCAATCGATCAATCCAATCTATATCTCTTGATGTATTCTGTTGTCAGCGTGTCTACACGACACCATTTCCCATATGATACCATCCAGACACCCGGGATCTATGCATTAACACCAGCTGGTACGAGCGCGTTGCCGTGGTTACCGCACAACACAGCGCCACGTTCGTTTTCACAAGAGGGAAAAACCGAAAGTGAATAAAACATATCTACACAAGCTTTTTTCTGGGAGTTCTTCGTTGAGGGTTTAGGTTGGTTGAGGAGCAGCTCTATGGGCGTATGTGAAGCCCTCTGTGACATGCTTGCGTGTAAAAAGGGCTATACAAATACATTTTGATTTGATTTAAACTGCGTGACCTGGTTTACAGAGGGAACATGATGCAGGGGTGACTCGGAGAGGGGCCGTCGCCGAGGGCAACAAACGCTACGTCGTTTAGGCAGCACAACTGAACGACGGCCGTTCACATCAGCACAGGAAGACAGTCGTGTGTTTACCCTGCTGGGACAGCGAGCAATCTTCTCCTCCGTGTCCTTCAGTGCTATGGCGTACTCGTGGACATCATCTGCCACCACCACCATCTGGAGACACACACACACACACACACACACACACACTCAATGACCCGCTGTCTGTAATTTGCTAGCCCACTTCCCTTTCGCCTCAACATCCAGCTCTCTCCAACCCTCTCCATCTCCAGCCTGTCTCTCTGGGGTCTCCATCAGGACGGAGACACACAGTGGGACACCAGACGGATGGAAAAGAGGAGAGTAACTCAGCGAGCGTCAGAGTAAAAGTGAACTTTCTCAGACCAGCAACAAGTAGTTACAGACGATCGAAATAGCGTTTCCCCACACTCCAAATGTGCCAGCAAAACAACATTTAAACATTCGACATACTCGTGCAAACAGACATCAACAGGTTAAAAAGTAGGTGGCAGTACAGTGGTAATAACCACCCTGAAGGCCCGAGTGCTCTCAGACGCTAGCAGAGATGTTTATCAGGACCGCAGCCCCTCAGCTCAGGATCCCGGCCCCCACCAGACACTGTAATAACCCTGACAACAGCACTCTGAAAGCACTCAGGGGTCGTGGAACCCTGGGGGTTCCGGAGGGGCTGAGAGGCAGTATCAGTGTTCTGCAGCCGAGGAGAACCAGAGAGGCCAGAGGAAACACTGTTATCATCTGTGCCCAGCCCGGGTCAATGACTTTCTGGAAATACCATCGTATATATGAGTGGCCGTTAATGAAACTCGACCAGTGAAATGAAACCGATTCGGATGAGATATCTGTGAGTCCATATCTAGCGCACATCAATTACTTTCAAGATGCTGGTAGGCAGTCGACCTGCAGTCGATAAAGTGTTGAGGTAGTAATGTGTTATATACAGTGGTGTAAATGTTATCTCTCTCTGAAGCACCCAATCTGTCTAACAGAACAAAACGTTGCAGAGGTGGTTCGCTGAC
Source organism: Mallotus villosus (assembly GCA_903064625.1). Classification (NCBI taxonomy): domain Eukaryota; kingdom Metazoa; phylum Chordata; class Actinopteri; order Osmeriformes; family Salangidae; genus Mallotus; species Mallotus villosus. Next base: position 203,355 of record CAEFZP010002296.1, on the reverse strand, counting down.
AAAGCTAGCATGACCCGTAGGCCTAACCCCCGAGCGAATCTAAAGGCCAGCAATAACTAGCCTTTAGTTCAGCAGGTTTATAAGGCCTATGTATTGCATGGAGGAGACGGGTGTGATTCTCACTAAGATTGTATCTGGTAGAGTGATCTTACAGTGAGGGTTATAGGGGGTGGTAGTGGAGCACACACACACACACACGTAGTGGTTCCCCGTCTCCTGAAGTCATTGTGAGCACCACAGTCAGCTTTTATCCAGGTTGTCCCGGCAACAGCCTGCGTCTTTGCACGACGACCTTCGTTTGACGACCCTTCAACCGTTAAGTGTAAAAAGACTGATGTATGGTAGCAGCCGTAACTTTCAGCTATGCACACTGTGACAACCTCCATAATGCACACCACAGACCTCTGCACTGAGAGAGGGACGGAGATAGAGATAGAGATAGAGACAGAGAGAGAGAGAGAGAGAGAGAGAGAGAGAGAGAAAGAGGGAGGGATAGATAGGGAAAGTGAGAGTGGGAGATATAGTGGGAGAGAGAGTGAGAGGAAGAGAGAGAAAGACACAGAGAGAGAGAGAGAGAGAGAGAGAGAGAGAGAGAGGGCTGGGATGATGCAGGGGTAAAAGGTTTGCCAACTCTAGCACTTTTCTACAGTGAGCTATGAGCCAAATCAGAGCTTTTCAGCATCACCCCGCTCTCAGACAACAGTCCTTTACAGAGAGAGCACATAAAAGTGATGGAATGACTTGTCTGTGAGGAGTGGAGGTGTGGAGCCTGGTTCCTGAGGAGGTAATGGTGCCTGGAGAGAGGGGCTCGGTGATGGAAGGCAGAGATGAATCCAGGTGAGCTTAATAGGCTTGTCTGCTGATGCACCGGCTTCCAAAGGACTTTTGGGTTTCTGATTGGTCACACTTGTAACAGACTGTTTGCAACGACGTAGTTAGACCTCCTAGAGCTGAACTGGTTTCTACGGAAACAGCAGCATGTCAGCGACCTGACAAACTTCTTTCAGAGTCCCAGCCACCAGATGACCCTGTGTGTGTGTGTGTGTTTGTGTGTGAGTGTGAGTGTGAGTGTGAGTGTGAGTGGTGAGTGTGAGTGTGTGTGTGTGTGTGTGTGTGTGCACTTTCAGGGCGCCTCGGGAGCTCACTGGATGAGTGTGCACACCACGTAGGCTGTGGCCTTACCACAGCGGTCTGGGGTTAACTCCGCCCCCTTGGCCCTTTGCTGCATCTCTCTCTCCCTTCGTTTCCTGTCACACTTCACTTACAAACTAATAGAGCATGAAAAATGCCCCAAAATATATCTTTCAAAAACAAAACTAGGTCAGTCTTTATCAACCGTCAAAAAGTCGAGTGGGTCTTTTCCGACAGAAATAAAACCCATAAATGATCTGGATGGAATCGCCATAGAAACCATAGATGATATGGATGAAATCCCCACAGAGCTCTAAAGCGTAGATTCTGCGTGTGCACTCTCCATCCATCCTTAGAGGGACATACCTTGCCAAGCTGCTGATGGACACTCAGGTTGTACATCATCACAATACCATCCAGAATCTCCAGCAGCGACTTCTCTGTGATTGGCTGGTCAGGCTCTTCTGGCGGTCGCCCCAGCAACAGGCCATCGTTTCCATGGCTTCCCTCAACTTGAGTAAGCAGAGGAGAGGAGAGAGGAGAGGAGAGAGGAGAGAGAGGAGGAGAGGAGAGAAAGAGAGGAAAGGAAGTGAGAAGGAGGAAGGAGGAAAGAGGAGAACAACCGTTATCCCAGGTGTCATCAGCACAACAGCAGACTACACGTCTCCACTTGAAGACCAGGAGGTGAGAACACTGACACGTATAAAGCAACAGATGGTCCCGCTGACCAGTACTGACCGCCCCCCCCGCCCACCCTGTGAGTCACAGTGCTGGACAAGACCAGACAGCCCTCTATTACATTAGCCTCCCTACAGAAACCAATCACAAACCTGACTCAGAGTCTTAAACTCTATAAACCCGCCCCCACATGATGTCAGACTCTATCTGTCCCCTCTCCCCCTTTCCTACAAACTCTACTAGATTACAGAGTTGAACAGGGCTGTAGTTCTGGTATAGTTCTGGTGAAGCTAGCGTTACATTTCAGGAGTGTGAACCTAGACTTGAGTCTGAAGTTCAGAACCCGAATCTAGACTGACATCTCAAACTGTATTTGATCAGAATCTAGATGTGAATTTGAATATAAACGTGAATCTGAATCTGTGCATCATTTTCGATCAAGATGTGAATCTGACTCCATGACTCACTGTCTTCCTCCGTGCGCTGTTCCACGGCCAGGGTGCGGATCTTGACCTTTTCGGGGGGCGCCAGGGGTCGCCGTGGGGGTCATGATGCTGACGGCGGCCGTGCTGAGGAAGCGGTTAGCGCGGCCCAGCGTGGGAGAGCTCAGCCAGCTGGGACGAGCCAGAGCCCCGCCCATGGCCGCCGCGCCGAACGGCCTCTGTCCACACAAACAAACACACACGTTTATATCATTGAAACCCCTCGGAACAGTGCATGTCATGGATTTGCACCATAAAACCTTTGTCTACACAAAACCACAGAAGCTTATCTATATGATTTAACACACTAAAACATCATACAGAAATACACTCTCCCTCCGAATAGACAGACACCCCAACATCATTATGAATAAACACACTTGGAACACAGTACACAACCAACTACACACACACACCTGAGCCGCTCCGCTCTCCTCGTCCTCGTCCAGATCGTCCATGGACGAGGCCTGGATCTCGGCAGGGTCGATGACGATGTTGGCTTTAGACGCCAGGTCATCTAGGAGGAACAGGAAGCCGTTACTCCTTCACGCCACGCACAGGCGGCGTCCCCCACTCCTCTCTCTGTGTGTCTCTCTCTCTGTGTCTCTCTTGGTGTCTCTCTCTGTGTCGTTACTCCTTCACGCCACGCACAGGCGGCGTCCCCCACTCCTCTCTCTGTGTGTCTCTCTCTCTGGTGTCTCTCTCTGTGTCTCTCTGTGCCGTACTCTCCGCCAGCGGGCCCCCCTCCTCTGTGCTCTCTCTCTGTGTCTCTCTGTGTCTCTCTGTGTCTCTCTCTGTGTCTCTCGTCTCTCGTGTCTCTCTCTGTGTCTCTCTCTGTGTCTCTCTCTGTGTCTCTCTCTGGTCTCTCTTGTGTCTCTCTCTGTGTCTCTCTCTCTGTGTCTCTCTGTCTCTGTGTCTCTCTCTGTGTCTCTCTCTGTGTCTCTCTCTCTGTGTCTCTCTTGTGTCTCTGTGCGTTACTCCTTCACGCCACGCACAGGCGGCGTTCCCCCAGGCGAGCGGGGAGCCTTGGCAGCTCACCGTGTAGGCTGAGGTCTGACTCTCTCTGTCTCTCGCTCTGTGTCTCTGTGTGTGTCTCTGTGTCTCTCTCTGTGTCTCTCTCTGTATCTCTCTCTGTGTCTCTCTCTGTCTCTGTGTCTCTCTCTGTGTCTCTCTCTCTGTCTCTCTCTCTCTCTCTCTGTCTCTCTCTGATCTCTGTCTCTCTCTGTGTGTCTCTCTCTGTGTCTCTCTCTCTGTCTCTCTCTCTGTGTCTCTCTCTCTGTCTCTCTCTCTGTGTCTCTCGTGTCTCTGTGTCTCTCTCTGTGTCTCTCTGTGTCTCTCTGTGTCTCTCTCTGTGTCTCTCTCTCTGTCTCTCTCTGTCTCTCTCTCTGTATCTCTCCGTCTCTCTGTGTCTCTCTCTGTGTCTTTCGCTCTGTCTCTATCTCTGTCTCTCTATCTCTGTCTCTCTCTGTGTCTCTCTCTCTGTCTCTCTCTCTGTGTCTCTCTCTCTGTCTCTCTCTCTCTGTGTCTCTCTCTGTCTCTCTCTCTGTCTTTATTTCCTGTCACACTTTAAATCGGTCCAAAAAAAAGCATTAAAAAGGCCAAATCATCACTCAGAAATCATATACACCAGGATCGCACTCCAACCCCAGCAGAGAACATGGTTTCAGTTTGTAAACCAGCTTGTTATTAGACGTCCATGTGCTGGATTAGGGTAAGAAGGAACAGCAGGAGGGTAGCTCAGGGGAGAGCAGGAGGGTAGCTCAGGGGAGAGCAGGGGGTAGCTCAGGGAAGAGCGGCAGCGCTGATGGAAACACATCAACCCCAGCGGAGGAACAGACGGCTGATTGTCTGGGTTTTAATGAACGTGGATTTTAATCAACGCTTGATTACATTCGCAGGTAACGGGAGTGTTTGAACGGGAGTGTGACTGGCTGACGAGAGAGAGAGAGAGGGAGAGAGAGAGAGAGAGAGAGAGAGGAGAGAGAGAGAGAGAGAGAGAGAGGGGAGAGAGAGAGAGAGAGAGAGACGGAGCGATGGGAGCAAGCGAGGGAGCGAGGGAGGGAGGGAAAAGTAATGATGAAGATTGAGTGATCAAGAGAGAGGTGGAGAGAAAGAAAGAGAGAGAGAGAAACTAGAAAGAGAGAGAAAATGAAGCACGTTGGCAGATATTTACAGCATGGCTCTTTACAGCACAGTAAATATCAGCCTCAATAAAATAACAAGTCACAGTTACACCCTCGCCCAACACACACACACACACACACACACACAAATCTTCTTCACTTTCATTACACAGATTGAACCTCAGAAACCCAGACAGCCCTTTGGCCTGATCCTTACAAACTAAGTCAGATTTTCCAAGAAAATGGATGATGAAGAAGAAAAAATTATAACAAATCACATCTATGATCCACATATCTGACTGGTCAGCTCTTCTGGCCAACCCTTGTCCTCTTGGCACAAAATCAAAAAGCTGTTTTCTACTGACCAGCCAGCCAGCTGTCGGTTCCAGCATGCAACCTGTGTGTGTGTGTGTGTGTGTGAGAGAGTGTGCTGTCGACAGTGTGTGTGTGTGTGTCGTCAGACAGTGTGTGTGTGTGTGTCGTTCGACAGTGTGTGTGTGTGTGAGAGAGAGGTGTGTCCTGTCTCGACAGTGTGTGTGTGTGTGTGTGTGTCCTGTCTCGACAGTGTGTGTGTGTGTCCTGTGGGGCACTACTAAGGCACTACTCTCTCTTTACAATCTTTGATCCATTCTTATCAGACCAGCTGAGACGGACCCATCTTATCTCTTGTACACAGTCCCTTTTCTCCAGCGTTGGTCATCATGGGTCCCTGCTTTAGTCCCCAGGATGAGTCGTCTCATGGAATATCTTTCCTCAACAATGTCCAGCCACTGTCCCTGGACTCGGAGGGTCACATTTCAACCAGCTCCTTGTCATGGCCATTCTACATGCAAGTATCAGGATTTTGAATAGATATAGATGTCCTTCTTTTGAATTATGTCATCAGGCATCCAAGGTATACAATCAGTGGGTCCCTGGGAATCTTGTAGCATAAAATATCCTCAAGAATCTGAATAATCCTGTCCCAGAATGTTTGTATGTTAATACATAACCAGGAAATATGTGAGTGATTGGCATTCATCTGCCCACACTGTCTCCAGCATGGCTGCTGTTTACACAATTGTTTATTTTGAATGTGGGGTGTAATAGCGATTTTTGCGATTTCTATTCATTTTAAAAATTAAAAAAAACATATAACATTACCAACAAAAAAAATAAGGAATCGCTAGGAGACTGAATCGTGATTCAAATGTGAATCGATTTCCCCCCCCCACCCACTACTAAAACAGTAGCCAACACAGGACACCCCTGCAGCATCCATACTGTTCATATTCCCACATATCCCCGGCTGTAAAAGGCGGTTCTCTCAGAGACAATATTTTCACGCAAATGTCAAAAGAGATCCGATGTGCATGAGGCCATCCTGCTGGGGAAAAGCAGAAAGCGGACACAGCCACAGCGCCCTCTAGTGGCTGGTCTGTGACAGGCAGCCTGCGAGCCTGCGGCCCGGGACAACAGAGGGGACCAGAGAGAGGGACGACAGGCGGGTGGTCTCACCTTTCAGGGTTTTCTTCAGGTGGGAGAGCAGGCCTCCTAGTCTCTGCAGGTCGAAGTAGTCCACCTTCCCATTGTAGAACAACTGGGGAGGAACATAGGCTTCTGGTGGGGGGGGAGGGGGGGGGGTGAGGAGAGAAGAGGAGAGAGAGAGAGAGAGAGTGTGTGAAAAATTTTAAAACTGTGTGTCAGTTGTTTCATTGATAAGATTGATAGTCGATGTACAGGGGACTGTTAAAAGGCTGCTTACAGACTTCTGAAAGACTGTTTACAGACTGCTTACAGGTTACAGACTGCTTACAGGCTGCTACTGAGGGCATTCTAACGTAGGCTGATAAAACCTTCCTGATCTCCAGCCAGGTGGAGGTGTGCTTCACTCCAGGGAGGGGTGTAGACACAAACGCTTGGCACCAGTACTTCTCAGACTGCCCGCACTCTCTCCCGCTCTCTCTCATATCTCTGTCCCTCTCTCTCCCTCTCTTCTACTTACTCCTACTTACTCCTACTTCCTCCCACTCTCTCTCTCTCCCTCTCCCTCTCTCTCTCTCAATGCTCTCTTTCCCACTCCTCCACTCTCTCCCCATGCCTCTGGGGAGGTGAAGGAGTTTCTGAGGTAATAAGTGATGCTGAGTGGTTCTGAAGAGCACAGTGCTGCATACTGCACATCCTGAAGAACTCTCATCACCGCGTCTTCCTGAACGCCACAGGCCTCCTGCTGTAATGACCTAAAACGGTGTAATAGTTTGCTGATGTGCGCAGAGTGCTTTGGGTGTGTGTGTGTGTGTGTGTGTGCGTGTGTGTGTGTGTGTGTGTGTGTGTGTGCGTGTGTGTGTGTGTGTGTGTGAGGTCTCACCATCACTGCCCACACAGCCAGGACTCATCCTCTTGCCTTCGTCCCAGTAGCTCCTCACCGCCGTCACCAGGCGATGCAGGAAACACACCATGTACTCTGGAGGACACAGCGCTGTGGGGTGCTGCACGGACACACACACACACACACAGGCACACACACACACAGAGACAGGCACACACACACATGCACACACACAGAGGCACACCCACACACAGGCAGACACACAAACACAGACACACCCAAAGACTGTTAAGGAAATTGGATTGAGGTTCGAGGACCATTAACTGTAATTGAAGGGGGAAAAAACGTGTGTTTGAGTTTATGTCTCACCCCTCTGTTGCTGGCGTTCTCCTGCAGGAACTTACGGAACTTATTAAGGAAGATGTATCTAGAAGCTTCCCCCTGAGAGACAGAGAGAGAGAGAGAGAGAGAGAGAGAGAGAGAGAGAGAGAGAGAGAGGGAGGGAGGGAGGGAGGGAGGATGAAAGAGGCATAAGGGAACGAGGAAGGAGACGAGGAAGGAGGCGTCATTGAGTGGAGCAGTAACCAGGGAACAGTAACCAGGTAACAGACGCGAGTCCAGAGGGAGACAGCATGCGTCCAGGACAGCACCACCTACCGTGCCTTTGTCCTTGTTGTTGAGCATCAGTCTGAGGATCTGGACCTGGAGCTCCTCCACCACTACAGGGCAGGAGGAAGCACACACACACACACACACACACACACAGACACACACACACAATAATTCAGTTTTTGAATCACATCCATTTTCAAGGTAAACAAAACAGAAAAGCTGACCGATGTCCCAGTGAACGTACTGTGACTGAAAGGTGTGTGCGTGTGTGTGCATGTGTGTGTGTGGACTACCTTCGATCCTCTTCTTGAGTCTCTGGCAGCCTCTCTCGTAGGCCCGCCTCCTCAGCCTCTCGTCGGCGCTCTCGTCTTTCGGCTCCCTCTCATCCTTCCCCTGCTCACGGTTACACAACATGAGCACAGCATGAGCACAACAGGCTGGCACAGCAGGCTAGCACAGCAGGCTAGCACAGCAGGCTGGCACAGCAGGCTGGCACAGCAGGCTGGCACAGCAGGCTAGCACAGCCTCCCTTACTCTGACAAACAGTCTGACAAACAGCGCTAATCACTCACTAACAAACACGCTAAAATTGTTAATGATCACTCACTAACAAACACACTAAAATCGCTAATAATCAGTCACTGACAAACACGCTAAAGCAGAGGGCCGTGGCGTGTGAAAGGAAGCCTCTAATAGGCTGGCTCGGGGGCAGCCGTTTGAGAGGAAGTCTGTGATTGGCTGTCACCTCTTTGTCAAAGCGAGTGGGCCACCAGGTGGTGGGGATGAGCTCCTCAAGTCCCGCCTCCTTCACCCTCAGCGGCGTCTTGATGTAGAAGAAGACTACGGAGCGAAGAACGTCGAACGTGACTCTGTTAAGGAGCCTCACGCACACGGGAACACGGACACATTCCACGCAGTTCAGTCGTTCACGTGGTGATGTTCATCATTTCCTTCACTCATTCGCTCAATGATTGATTCGCTACTTTTTTCCCTTTCCATTCATTTGTTCATCCATTCATCAGCTAATCCATTCATGAGTTCATTCATGAGTTCATTCATGAGTTCATTCATGAGTTCATTCATGAGTTCATTCATGAGTTCATTCATGAGTTCATGTGTTCATGAATTCATTTATGAGTTAATTAATTAGTTAATTCATTCATTCATTCGTTAATACATTCATTCATTAGTTAATTCATTCATTCATGAGTTCATCCATTCATCAGCCAGGGTGAGCGCCGGCGCTTGGTAAGGATATAAGACATTGCTGAGGAGATACTTCCTGGACTTCTCGTGGTGCAGGACGGCCGTGGTCAGGCGCAGGTAATGGATCTGCAGAGCACACCATCAGGGGTTCGTTAAGGGGGCCGTTAGCACGTCGGATGCATTCATGTTTCTGCACTCTACAAGTTCCACCCACACACTGGGGAGGGCCGTGAGAGCTGAGTTAGTGTTCCTCTGCTGCCTGTCGGCTGGGACTGAGGCCAACACTGCTCTTAGCACCTCCTCTCCACAGGGAAGAGCAGAGAGGAAGGGCGTTTTGGAATGGGACACAGCCCTACCCTGCTGGTAATATTAGCCTTCTAATATCTGGCCTCGTCCACAACCTGGATACAACAGGCTTTTATAAGATGACAAATTAATTTTCCATGAAGGCCAGCTATCGAGCACGGACAGTGAATAGCTGAGATGCTGAACATTGAGATGCTGAAAGGCTAACCTTGGTCGCTTCATGAATAAACACTTAACCCTGACTCCGTAAGCTGCAAGTCTATTGGCCCAGGGCCCTAATATTGTACTCCCGTGTGTGTGTTTGTGTGTGTGTGTGTGTGTGTGTGTCTTACCTGGAAGCCCAGGTCTGGGATGATGGGGGAGAAGCGATAGGCCCTCAGCAGAGACATCATCAGCTGCTTTAGACACTCGTTCACTTCATAGTCCTGAGACAGAGAGACAGGCAGACAGAGAGACAGACAGACAGACAGACAGACAGGATCATACCGGTTCTCCCTGAACAATCCAAACCTTAAACATTGAATACAATAGAACAATATAATGTGGAATAAAACTGCTGGCAGTTGACTTCATGTTTCTAGGTGGCCTATCACATGAGAGAAGCAGTCTGAAGAACCAGAGGATGCGCTTGATCTTACCTCCATGAGCAGCCAGAAGAGGTCCAGCAGCTGCTGGATCAGGGGGTGCTCATCGACTGACCCCCCGCCCTCCAGGATCCCCAGCAGGAAGTTCATGAGAACATCCTCCACCAGGTACACTTTACACTGGGGATGCAATATCACACACGACACCTCAGAATAGGGATTCATTATCAACTAACCCTTTACACTGGGGACACAATATCACACAACATCTTAGACTGGGGACGCATTGTGTCGCACAACACTTTCCACTGGGGGACGCGATATCACACAACATCATTCATGCTTAGATCCACCAGAATGCCTGCGGCCTTGACTGCCACTCACCATGAGCGGGGCGAAGTGGTTGAATATGTGTGCCAGGGTCACCAGGATGGTGGGGTCTCCATGGAGCCTCCAGGACGACAATTCTGTGTCCACCAGCCTCTCCTCCTGCAGAAGAACACAAGACGACCTTCAACTCAGTACCTTTACTACACCTTTACTGTTCAGGGTTTCCCGCAGCACTTTTCAGTTAAGGCGGCCGCCCAAGCAACACACGCCTACCGCCTTAACAAAGTAGTATTTTGATTTTTTTGAGCGATATCCGCTGTGTTACTCTGTCCTGTTTTCTCCCTTCCATTCCAAAACGCCAGTCTCCCTTCCCAGCAGAACACATTAGTCTATCGCACAAACTACACCCCACCTCCCCATCCTCCTTGTCACAACAAACCTTCCTGATCTCACAATCTGTTGGGCAGCAGGGATCGAGATCATTGTTTTACAATGCAGAGGAAACCATGTTTAGGACTGATCGATAGGGGATGTGAAGTGATATGAGAGGCCTGTGATGGGCTACGGTACCTGTGTGTCTATGGTGGTGGACAGGATGGTCTTGAGGTAGCCCAGGAGTTTGTGTGCCTTGAGCAGGTCGGCGGTGGGGGGGGTTCTGCAGGGGCAGGTAGCCCTCCACAGGGTACGTAGCTCACACACACGTTAAGGAGAAACATTGTTTGTGAACCTCAGTGATAATAAAGACAAATAATCAAAATAAAATCTATGAATCGAAATAGAAATTAGTACAATTCCAATACTATCGTATTTAAATTCTACATGTAAAACGTTGTGTTTTCACAGGACAGAGAGAGAGAGAGAGACAGAGAGAGACAGGGAGAGAGAGTGAGAGAGGGAAGGAGAGAGTGAGAGAAAGAGGGAGGGAGAGATAGAGAGAGTGAGTGAGTGAGAGAGGGAGAGAGAAGCAGCAAAGAAAAAGGGAGGGAGGATGAAAGAGGCATAAGGGAACGAGGAAGGAGGCAAGGAAGGAGGCGTATAAAGAAATACAGCAGAGCTGACGGTAGCAGAGGGGTCATAGCGGGTCATAAAGTGGTTTGACATGGGCGTCAAGAAAGGATATCTGAGAGGGCGGCTGCCGAAGTTGAAGGCCACCGACTCTTTGAAGGACAGACTGATCGCAGGGAAGTAGGCGACACCAGGACCCATCTTGATATCAGCTGAAGGCTGTGCCAAGAGACTGGCCATTTCTAACACAACACAAACGTCACATTTATATTTAGACATTTAGCAGACGCTCTTATCCAGAGCGACTTACAGTAAGTACAGGGACATTCTCCCCGAGGCAAGTAGGGTGAAGTGCCTTGCCCAAGGACACAACGCCATTTTGCACGGCCGGGAATCGAACCAACAACCTTCTGACGAATAGCCCGACTCCCTAACCGCTCAGTCATCTGTCACAAGAGCATGATCACTTTTCCTTTGGCTGTGTGCGTGAACGCTCTTTTCAGTGAGCTGAGTCAAACGAGCTGACTCGAAAAAGAGCCGGAATACCGTACCGATACAAATCTATATTCGGCGTTCATATTCTTTTTTTCACTTGCAAATCTTTTTGCCCCTAATCATAATCCGAGTGCGATAGCCACAGCGGTGCAGATTGCTTTCTATTGAAATGAATAGACTTCCGGAACGCTTAAAGTTTGCCATTATTGGTATGAACGAGGCTTAAGTTTTGATCAACTACAATTTTACATTTAGCTGGAATATTAGTACGTTTTAGAATTAAACTAATTTGAATTTAATTGAATTAAACTGAATTCAAACTTGAACAGAGGACTGGAGTCACAGGAAGGCAGAGGTTGCCAAGACAACTGGTGAGATGTCAACAACATGGATACTTACAAACAGAATGTAATGGTGCCCTCATCCAGGTCTATGAGACAGCTGACAATATCACCTGCCGCCCACGACTAGAGAGAAGCACAAGAGAGACAGGTCCTGACACAGACACTTTATCTACCTATCAGAGACCACATTCTGTCAAGGCCAAACAGGACAGCGTAAGGACGCTGTACAGTAGAAGTTTAGTACTGAAAATGCATGAAAATCAATAAGTTTGTTAATTAATTTAAATTAAGTGTTTAAAATATGTAAGAATTATTATCTTTGTAGGTCATATCTTTCTTTTGTTTTAATCTTGTTCGACAGTTTGCTGTCGCTGGGGAAACCTTCGGTTCAGAGAACAGCGTGGTGGTCTGGACTGATCTTCTCACCTTGCCGTAGTTGGTGGTCGTCACGTTCCACTTGCGTACCCGGTTACCGTCGTACGCGTAGGAATCCGGGGTGTCGCCCACGCCCTCCTGCAAACAGGAACATGCTCAAGTACAAACAGGTCTGCTGGTCGCTGTGCTGACAGAGTAAGGCTAGGCCAGGTGATGGCGGCTGTGCTGACAGAGTAAGGCTAGGCCAGGTGATGGTGGCTGTGCTGACAGAGTAAGGCTAGGCCAGGTGATGGCTGCTGTGCTGACAGAGTAAGGCTAGGCCAGGTGATGATGGCTGTGCTGACAGAGTAAGGCTAGGCCAGGTGATGGTGGCTGTGCTGACAGAGTAAGGCTAGGCCAGGTGATGGTGGCTGTGCTGACAGAGTAAGGCTAGGCCAGGTGATGGCGCTGTGCTGACAGAGTAAGGCTAGGCCAGGTGATGGCGGCTGTGCTGACAGAGTAAGGCTAGGCCAGGTGATGGCGGCTGTGCTGACAGAGTAAGGCTAGGCCAGGTGATGGCGGCTGTGCTGACAGAGTAAGGCTAGGCCAAGTGATGGCAGCTGTGCTGACAGCTTCATCTGTGTTTCTACCCTTCGTCAGACCCCAAGCCTTACCTCCCACCTGTCCCCACGGCAACATGCTCTCTGAGGAGAATCACTCTTTGTTCACATTGCACCCACAAACACCCACACAGCACAGGCAAACACACACAGATACCTCCTGGTTGAATCTGCAGTTCAGAGTGCACCATCCGATCTGCATCAGGCCCTGAGAAGAGATGAGGACCTCGTACGCCCACTTCCCTGAGGAGAGGGGATGAGGAGGAGAGTGAGGAGACGAGGAGAAGAGACGAGATGACGAGGAGATAACATATCAAAAATATATTTTGTTAAAAAATCAGGCATTCTACTCTACAATGTATTCTATTGATCTATTTCTCACACTCCACCTCTACCTCTGCAGGTGTTGTGGAAGGGGAAGTTGTAGCTGTGGAGGGGCTTGCATATGTAAGCAGGTTGTAGCTGTAGAGGGGGAGGGGCTTACCTTTGTAAACACAGGTGGTGGCTCTGATTGAGCTGAAGTTGCTATGTCCGATCACCTGTGGTTGAGAAGAGAACAACGGGATCAGACACCATCACTAATCCGGCTCACCCTTGATTTGATTAGGTTTGATACGGCTTGATTTGTTGTGACATGATCCAGTAGCCGCTCACCCCCAGTAGATCGTCGTCTACGAAGAGCAGGCCCTCGAAGCCGCTGGTGTGGTCCAGCACTACGGTGAGGGGCCCGAGACGGCCCTCCAGGGTCTGGTCTGTTTACACACACACACACACACACACAGGGGAACACAGTCAGGATCACATCTAAGATCTAGTCTGGACACACACACACACACACACAGGATCACATCTAAGATCTACATGCACTTAGTCTGAACCTATTCATGAAGAACGCTAACTGATTAAATCATTAATGTTTTTAAATAGATTGCTCAGTTAAAGTGTATAGTAATGGAAGTGTTATAAATTGCCTAATTGGTGTGTGTGTGTTTGTGTTTGTTTGTGTGTGTGTCATTCCTCGAGGCTGTAGCACCAGTGTGACTGGCTGGCTGCCATAGCCTACCTCTACGGGTGGCTAATTGCTGCCAGATATCCAATTACTGTCTACACAGGCTTCAGGGTAGAATGATGACACAAATTATTGAGTGCGTTACTACAGTTAGTGTAAATATTATGTGTGTGTGTGTGTGTGTGTGTGTGAGTGAGTGAGTGACGGACCTTTGCTGTCCTCTGTGGGCTCTCCCTCCAGCAGCAGTCGCTCCAGGTGGGCTCCCAGGTCCTGAAAGCCCAGCGGCTTCCTGAGAACGAGGAGCAAAACAACACAGATGTTATCAGACCACCTGAAACCCCTCTACCTCATACACAGCTGAGCTAACATGGCTCTCCATCCTCAACACAGCTGAGCTAACATGCTGGGAGTCAGATGGCTGAGCGGTTAGGGAATCGGGCTATCCGAAGGTTGCCGGTTCGATTCCCAGCACTTCACCCTACTTGCTTCGGGGGAATGTCCCTGTACTTACTGTAAGTCGCTCTGCTAAAATGATAGCATGTTAGCTCAACTAAGTGTAAACATCACACTCCCTCAACAAAGCTAAGCTTATCCCGCTTCCTCTACACAGCTCAGCTAACACAGAGCTGTACACCAACACCTGTGGGTCTCTCTCTCCCTGAGCACTAACACATGTAAGTCTCTCTCCCTGAGCACTAACACATGTAAGTCTCTCTCCCTGAGCACTAACACATGTAAGTCTCTCTCCCTGAGCACTAACACATGTAAGTCTCTCTCTCCCTGAGCACTAACACATGTAAGTCTCTCTCCCTGAGCACTAACACATGTAAGTCTCTCTCTCCCTGTACACCAACACATGTAAGTGTCTCTCTCCCTGAGCACTAACACATGTAAGTCTCTCTCCCTGAGCACTAACACATGTACAGTCGTATGCAAAGTTTGGGCACCCCTGATAATCTCCATTACTTTCATCTATAAAATGTTGGGCGTTTGGATGAGGAACGTCTTTGTCATATATATACACATACGTCATGGACAGTGATATTTTAGCCGTGAAATAAGGTTTATTTGATAAACAGAAAATATGCCATACGCATCATAAGAGAATTAGACACTTGCATAAATTTGGGCACCCCAACAGAAAAATCACATTAATATTTAGTAGAGCCTCCTTTTGCAAAAATAACAGCTTCTAGACGCTTTTTATATCCTCTGATGAGTGTCTGGATTCTGGATTGAGGTAATTTGGACCATTCTTCCTTACAATACATCTCCAGTTGAGTAAGGTTTGATGGGTGCCTAGCGTGGACAGCCCGCTTCAAGTCACCCCATAGATTTTCAATTATATTCAAGTCTGGGGACTGGGATGGCCATTCCAAAACATTGTAGTTGTTCCTCTGCATAAATGCCTTAGTGGATTTGGAGCAATGTTTCGGGTCGTTGTCCTGCTGGAACACCCAACTGCGCCGTAACTTCAGCTTTGTTACAGATTCTTGAACATTATTGTCCAGAATTTGCTGGTACTGAGTTGAATCCATACGACCTTCAACTTTAACTAGATTCCCAGTTCCTGCACTAGCCACACAGCCCCACAGCATGACGGACCCCCCACCAAATTTTACTGTGGGCAGCAAGTGTTTTTCTAGGAATGCTGTGTTCTTTTGCCTCCATGCGTAACGCCTCTTGTTGTGACCGAATAACTCCATCTTTGTCTCATCAGTCCACAGTACTTTGTTCCAAAATGAGCCTGGCTTGTTCAAATGTAGTTTGGCAAACCTCAAGCGAGCCTTTTTGTGGCGCGTGTGCAGAAAAGGCTTCTTCCGCATCACTCTCCCATACAGCTGTTCTCTGTGCAATGTGCGCTGAATGGTCGAGCAATGCACAGTGACACCATCTGCAGCAAGATGACCTTGCAGCTCTTTGGAGGTGATCTGAGGGTTGTCCTTGACCATTCTGACCATTCTTCGCCTTTGCCTCTTTGTTATTTTTCCTGGCCTGTCACTTCTGGCCTTAACAAGAACTGTGCCTGTTGCCTTCCATTTCCTAATGACATTCCTCACAGTGGAAACTGATAGCTGAAACCTCCGGGATAACTTTTTGTAGCCTTCCCCTAAACCATGCTGCTGAACAACCTTTGTTTTTAGATCATTTGATAGCTGTTTTGATGCCCCCATTTTGCCACTGTTCAGAGGAGAATCAAAGAGAAGCAAAACTTGCAATTGGCTAACTTAAATACCCTTTCTAATGATTGAATGCACCTTTTTATGTAATTGAAGGCTTAACGAGTTAATCAGACTAACTATGTGTTGCAGTTAATCAGCATTTAGTAGGCAGAGGTATTCAAATCAAATAAATGATAAGGGTGCCCAAACTTTTGCACAGCCTTTTTTTCACATTTGATTTAATTTCACACAACTAAATACTGCTACACCAAATATCTTTGTCTGGAAAACACCCCAGCACTCAGTGTTAACTAGAAAAGTAATATTACAATATTATATTGATCTTTTTTGGTGAAGACAGGAAATTATCATGCAGCCTCAGAGGGGTGCCTAAACTTTTGCATACGACTGTAAGTCTCTCTCTCCCTGTACACCAACACATGTAAGTGTCTCTCTCCCTGAGCACTAACACATGTAAGTCTCTCTCCCTGAGCACTAACACATGTAAGTCTCTCTCTCCCTGAGCACTAACACCTGTGGGTCTCTCTCTCCCTGAGCACTAACACCTGTGAGTCTCTCTCTCCCTGAGCACTAACACCTGTGAGTCTCTCTCTCCCTGAGCACTAACACATGTAAGTCTCTCTCCCTGAGCACTAACACATGTAAGTCTCTCTCTCCCTGAGCACTAACACCTGTGAGTCTCTCTCTCCCTGAGCACTAACACATGTAAGTCTCTCTCTCCCTGAGCACTAACACATGTAAGTCTCTCTCTCCCTGAGCACTAACACATGTAAGTCTCTCTCTCCCTGAGCACTAACACATGTAAGTGTCTCTCTCCCTGAGCACTAACACATGTAAGTCTCTCTCTCCCTGAGCACTAACACATGTAAGTCTCTCTCTCCCTGAGCACTAACACATTTAGTCTCTCTCTCCCTGAACAGAGAGTGTAGAGAGAACTACTGCTGAACCTGAACACATTGTTCTCTCTCATATATATTTCAAATTATTATTGGGTGTGCTTTGCCTTCGGCATGAAGCACAACCTTTGTTATCTCACATATATATTTTCTTTCGCCCCCCTATTCCTCTGTCAATATTTGGACTACATAGAAAACGTCGACGTCAAAAGTTTCGTCTTGGTCCCGATTGAGTTGCTATTACTTTTATTAACGTTCTGTTGCACAGTTTAGGAGGATACAACGTTTTCGTGGCAAAAAGTGCTAACTTGCTAGCCACAGTCACTGGCGCTACTAACGTCACGAAACACGCGTGACTACCTCTAGCTAGGGAGGACAAAAGAACGCGTCATTTTTGGCCAAGGCTAACCAACTGTCAAATACTGTGGAACGCCGTAGCAAACGCATTGAATCGAATGCTAAGCTAGCCTCAATGTAGCTAAGAACGCCACTGCTAGAGTCTAGCAGAACATTAGCTAGTTTAGCAGCTTGTTCACTTCTGGGAGATAGCTAGGCTAACTATAGCTTTAGAGTTGACCAACAACCTACACAAATGTTCTTTGCTGTCTATAACCAATGTAAAAACTGTGGTGGTTGATATCAGTAAACACCATCACACTATGGGCAGTTGGGGCAGCCGCAAGCACACCCTCACAATTTCCCCAGAAATTGTATGCTCTCTAGTATATGATTATTTTCCCACCCCTAAGGATACCTCAATAATTCTACATAGACAACGTCTGTGTCAAAAGGTTTGTCTTGGTCCAGATTTAGTTGCTTGTATCCGCGCGAAAGTTCAGTTTGTTTTGGAAAAGTACATTCAGGTGTTGGACAAGTAAGAAATATGTCTAACAACCCCTGAACACATCCTGTCTAATGCTCTGACCCTAATCCTAAACACAGTGCATGACTGTAGTGGACATTAGACAGATCTGATCCTCACAGATTAAATAACCTACACAAGTCCTTCTCTGGAAACAGAACCTACCAATTTTTCACTACTTAACAAGCTACTTAATCTGAATAGTGTTTTGAGATTCATTATGTTAAATTATCCCCATTGGCCCTAAACTTTACGACGTGAGACACTGGGAGTCAGGTGGCTGAGCCGTTAGCGAATCAGGCTTGTAATCAGAAGGTTGCCGGTTCAATTCCAGGCCATGTCAAAATGACGTGTCCTTGGGCAAGGCACTTCACCCTACTTGCCTCGGGGGAATGTCCCTGTACTTACTGTAAGGCGCTCTGGACTCGCTCTGGACTTTGCTAAATGACTAAAATGTAAATGAGACAACAACATGATGACTCATCATGGAGTGCGTTAGCTGCCCTTTGGTACCACAGTGTCTCAGCCCCAGGTCAGAAGGACAGGCCCAGTGTTGCTAGTCTTGACTCCTGGAAAACAGCCATGTTTGTTCCTTGGCTGTGACATCACGGCTATCCCCTGCCTTGAGCCAGCATCTCCTGTTTCCTTAGATGCTGGTTTCACACCCTAAACATAGTGTGTGCAGAGTAACCCGAGCTGAGTCTAGCTCTGGGAATGAGGCCGATGGTGCTCCCACACACATGGGAACAGGCTGTGCACACTCACAGACACAGCACAGGCCTGAATAGAACCAGACCCAGAGCAGACTAGATGAAACACAGTAAACAGTATTTGTCAACAGTATCCAAACTGGGTCAGCAAACAAGCTATCTATGTCTAAGGCACTGTTGCTCAAGTGGATGAACAGCAATATGACAAGTCAATATCTCTTCAAAATTGCAAGACTCAGTATCTCATGTATACACTGTAAACATGCTGACCAGATGCTACTGAGGGCAGTAGTTTGTTACCCCTGCTGTTCAGAAGAACTCCAGCAAGACTGATATTGTTCCTATGATGTGCTGCCAGCAGAACACACATTGCCATGAGATGAGTCTGTCATGATGTTATCATGTCCAGTAAGAGTACACTCACAGTCTCAAACTCAGGTTTAACATGAACTGAACAGTGTTATGACTTGTAATTACAGCACTTTCACACAGAGATAGACATCTGTCCAGGGATAAAACTGGATGTGGGGGATTGGGAGGGATTGAGGAGAGGAGAAGGGAGGCGAGAGGAGAGGCAGGAAAGGAGAGGGGAGAAACAGATGAGAGAAGGAGTAGAAGATGATATAGATTGGGGCCTGTACCTTAGGGAGGCCACTGCAGGCCCCTGCCTGCCGGTGGTGGGGAACACACGATGCAGGTAGTCACTCAGCAGTTTCTCATTGATAATACCTGAGGAGAGACCAAGAATGTAAATAATGCAACAAATATTACATTATTGTAATTTTTTTTAAAAAAACACCCGCAACTAGTCATGGCAAGACATAGGGCTATACCTGGCAGACTGCCTCAACAGACTGCATGGCCACCAATCATAAACTCTACCACCACGTTTACCTGTGGTTGAGGGCTAAACTAATCCAGCGGCTCTTGGGTAGCTAGAACTGGACTAGACTACTCACCACGCAGGTTAAGCATTAGACTTGTACTAGCCTACGTCCCTGGTTTCTCTGAATACGAGGGCATACCTGAAGCTAGTCTCATCCCCCTGGATGTCCAGGGCATACCTCAAGCTAGTCTCATCCCCCTGGATGTCCAGGGCATACCTGAAGCTAGTCTCATCCCCCTGGATGTCCAGGGCATACCTGAAGCTAGTCTCATCCCGTGAATGTCCAGGGCATACCTCAAACTAGTCTCATCCCCCTGGATGTCCAGGGCATACCTGAAGCTAGTCTCATCCCCCTGAATGTTCAGGGCATACCTGAAGCTAGTCTCATCCCCCTGAATGTCCAGGGCATACCTGAAGCTAGTCTCATCCCCCTATATGTCGGGCCTTGCTCCTTTACTCACCGGTGGTTCTGGGTTTGTCCATGTCGGAGGCCACTCTGTAGTTGCGTCGGGTCAGTGCGGTGCCGCCCCCTTTGGAGCTCATGGTGGCACTCGCTCAGTGGAGTGGAGAGGAAGTGGGGGCCTGGTCCCATGCACTGCTGGGGGGGGACACAACACCCCCACACTCAGCAACACATGCTGTAGCAAGGGACAGCATGATGCACTGGAGTCGCATCACTGGTGTCTCTTCCGCATACATCTAGGCTTGATGGTGTACGGCATGCTTAACAACATGCTCAGTTATTAACGCCCTACTGTTAACTAACCTTTCACAAACCCTAACCAGATGTTACATATCAGCAAATAAACCATCGGAAATGATCTTATTAGTTTGCCTGCCTGCACCTGCATATAATCTACAAAGGGCTATCTAAAATATAGACAATACAACACAATGTGAAACACTTGCACGGATGGAGCGCATACATTATCGCATTATTTAAACTATTTGTATCATATAAATATCACCTATTCCATTTAAAAGCTTGTACCCGTACGGTGAGTATACCCATGGTCTCTGTTTAAATTGTGTGAGACTATAATCATTCAGATGCCTAAAACCACACAAGGCAAGTATTGGAAAGTCGAGTTTCACGGATCTTTCGCTGTCTTCTACAGCCATAGAAACATCTGGCTGAGCATTCTGGAAAGCAAGCTAGCTAGTTAACAATCCTAATGTAGCTTGTGCCCTCAGCGTTGTAGCCACTGGTTCACACACGTATGTATTCTGTATTCCTACAGAACATTCACTTCAAAGTGATTCTGCAACAACCAAATCCTAGTCAGCATGGATAGTGGCATGCGAACGTTAAGCTTGTTAGCTGGCAGCTGGCTTGCCTAGCTACGTTACAGCTGGTAGCTAAAGCGATTTTCTTTCAAAGCATGATCTTCATCAGATATGGCATATTTCGAACTTGCTGCATAACAACCTTGCTAGTCCAGATAGACTGCATGCAGGACACTGTCTGGTCTGTGTTGATGTCATGACTATAACTAGCTGTGTCTGTGACAGCCATTGCCCTGATGAGCCTCCTCCGCTAGCTAACGCGTACAGCACAGCAGTAGCAAGCTAGCCAACTGGTAAGCTGACTGGTTGCTATAGACTTACCGGTTCAATATTAAACCCTCCGAAAACGAGTCTGTAGTCCGTATTTTTAGGTGATCTAAACTAGAATACTATACATATCACTTTATAAGACAAATGTATATTTTGTACATTGAAATTTTACAATAACAATCCTCTTCTTGTCAAATGATTCCAAGTCACGGAGCGTTAACTAGTCCAAAATAGGTCTGTCTGCAAGAACGCGAAGCTGCTGATGGACGTTGCTGCTTTCGCCGTGAAGCGGGTGAGTGGACCACCCCGCCCAACCTCTCAGGGCTGTGAGAACTATTTTTAATTAAAGGACAAGTGAAATCCAAGTCATCTTCAAGCACGTTAAAATAGAGTTTTATTTAATTAAAAGTTCTAATAAAAATGACCAATAAACATAGAAAAGCACAACCAGAAACAAAAAGTGAACTTGTTTTGCAACAATAACATTTAAAAGTTTCTTAAAAATGTTTACTTTTTTGTAAACAAATATGGTACAGCACAGTGTCTGGTACAAATTACACACACACACGGTCTTCCTCTGCTAGGGTGAAGGATTATTAAATGTGAACTTTCCAGTAACTGATTTAATAAACAACTGTCCACCACCTTCCCGACACACACACCATCCGCCAACGCCCTTACCAACAGCCAATCAGCTACTATTTCACTCCATGTCCAAATAGGCCAGTCTTCTAGCCCACAGTCTTGTCTCCATATTTCAGACGGAGTTCCGAGAGGTCTTCTGACTTGAGGAGTTCGTCGTCACAGCGTTCCCAGATAGGCCCCGCCCCCGTGCCATTGTTCAGGTAGATCAAGGCTGCTGATAGGTCCCCAGATAACTTGATAAGAGCCTTAGTAACGGCCACCAGGTCCTGATTGGTCTCCTCCATCAGCCCTCTGATGCTGCGCTTCGCTTCCTCCACTTGCACCTGAGTGAACGCCATCTCATCCCTGATTGGCTGAGAGTTCTCCACTTCCTGAGATTCGTTATCAAACAGGAACATGTGTGCCGCGGAGGTGGAAGGGACCGGCTCCCTCTGCCCTGGCCCAGGACCCAGGAACCTCCGGAAGGTCCGCCTGGCAGGGACCCTGGGCCTCAGGCCTCTTACCCTTAGGCATCTTACCCTTGAGTTTGGGTTTGGGCTGAGGCTGGGGCACTGCAGCAGTTTCAGTATCAGGAGTGTGTGTCTGGGTGATGGAGGCGGGGCTGGGGCAGGGGCTGGGGCAGGGGCTGGGTTGACTGTCTTTCCTGGCTTTGGTGGAGACGCAGCACTGCCTACTTCCATATCTAGACACTCGTCATCTGACTGTGGAGGAGAAACAACAGTATTTCACCAGGGCTGTCTACTACCGAGCACTTGTGCACTGACTTTCAGTGGTTAGGACGGAACGCTGACAGAACCAGCAGAATTGAGGGCACTGAAAGTACCCGGATGGCGCACTGCAAACGGTCAAAAAATGCAGTGTAAAACGATGGACACTACTCGCCCTGAACGGGCACCATCTTGGCTACGTAGCGGAAGAGGAGGAGCCCTTTCGGCAGCTTTTTCCACATGGGGTGGAGAAGCGCGTTCATTTTAGGCAGGTTTTGCGGGTGTCGCGAGCAGATTTGCGTCCTTCACTTCCGCCAAGTGGTTAACATAAGTGTTCCATTTCAGACAACACTAATCAGCGACGAAGTGCACTACAGATGTAAGTGCACTGTATTGCAGTGCACTGTATTGCAGTGTACTTTGTAAAGTGTTCGGTAATAGACACAGCCCAGGCTTCATCCTCAACGATAAACACAATAATTATGATTTGGGACTAGGATCAAATATCGTTTTTTGTGTATTTTTTGGGGGGGTGAAGAAATGTTTTTTTTTCAAAAAGTTTTGAAAAGTGTTTCATTAATTGTTTTACAATTAAAAACAATGTTTAAAAAAAGTGTAAAATGTTTTCTAAATATTTTCTACAAAACGTTTTGAAAGGTTGAAAAGTTTTTTTTTATTGTTTGTATTTTTTGATGAGGACTCTACTATACTCTGCTCTGCTTTATTGTACTCTGTTTTAGTTGCATCTGCAGATCTTACCTCACCCGAAGATCCGTCATCAAACTCTCTCGATGCCTTCTCAAGAATCCCAAGACTTCTTCTTTTGAGTGTTTTCTTCTTCTGTGGTTCTGTCCGTTTGTGGATGAATGGGACTGCGTTCTCTCCTGCCAGACCGAGAACAGAGAACCAAATTATACAGACGTAAATGGATAGCAGCCCTTCAACAAGTCGAGAAGGTTGTTTGATATTTTCCACTGTAATATCTATATTTGATTTCACGTCTACAAGATCTGCAGGCAATCACTGTAAATCTTCTTTAAAATGAGGGCACAGGGAGGAGAAAGACAAAGTGAGAGTACAATGAAGAGGGGGAGAGAGAGAGAGACGGATGATGGAGAGAGATGTCCTTGACATGCTCGTCTACCTGAGGGTCCAGCTTCGTCCAGCTCTGGGTTCTCTTCAGCAGGTGGACTGGCTGCTCTGGCTCTCTTAGACGCGGGTGTGATAGAGGACGTCCCTGATCGCCTGCGCTGCTTGGAGGCCTTCTTCTGCCCCTCAGGACTGCTGTCCACTCTCTCTGGCGCCCCCTCTGGCTGGAAGGAGGGAAGTGCCTCTGGGGAGAGGGAGAGGTCTGTTGTTTCTGATGCTGTTGGAGGGAGGTCTTCCTTTGTCAATGTCTTAGGAATGTCAGAGGCTGGCTTTCGGACCTCTGTTTCAGGGGTTTTTTTAGGTTCTGGAATTTCTGGTTTAGAAGACTGGCCTGGTTTTGGTTCAAGAACTTCTGGCTCAGGGGCTTGGGATGGTTCTAGAACTTCTTCCTCAGAAGACTGGCCTAGTTCTGGTTCTAAAACATCTGGTTCAGAAGACTGGTCCGGCTCTGCTTTTACAGCCTCTGGCTCAAGGTGTAGTTCTGGTTCGGAAAGGTGTGGTTCAGACACTGGTTGTTTCAGACAGCAGCTGGTTCTGGTTCAGACAGGTCTGGTTCAGACACTTCTTCTGGTTCAGACTTCAGGTCTAGCTCTGCATTGGAGGTGGACCCGTCTGAATCAGGAAGAGGACCTGGAGAGGTTGACTGCTTGTGCGACTGGCTCCGCTGAGGGTGTTTCTTCGGAGTGATCGTCTGTCTCTCCACCTTCTCCTCTAAACAGAGCTTCAGATAGCGAGCCTTCATGGACTGCCAGCTGCGATCGATCAGACCCTGCTTCTCCATTTCCTTCCACACCAGGTTACCTCGGGTCTCACCCTTGCGCTTGGACATGAAGTTTAAGATGGCGGAGTCCTCCTCTGGCTTGTAGCCCATGCGCCCCACACTCCCCTCCCGCTTCTGTCTGGAGGACCTGGTCTGCACGTGCTCAGTGAACCTGTAGTCCTCTAACTCCAGCTGCTCGTTCTTCTCCACGCAGTCCCGGATGTACGTGGTTGAAATGTAGAAGTGGGCAGTGGACGCCATCGCCGGCGACATGTCCTTGGGGTCAGCTAACAGGATGGCGTTGGACTCCTGAGCTCGACACAATAATCCTCCCCCAGCATTGATGATCGGCAGAAGCTCGACCTTGGTGGGGCCCGGTCTGAGGAAGAAGCGCATGGGCTCGCCGCTCACGTTCAAGAACAGAACGGGTGATATTGGTGACGACTGGCCATCCCGTTTTGAAGCCATCGTCAGAGACGCGCTAGGTAAGTGGTTTGGAACAGAATACAAATCATTAGTTCACAGGTGAATGTAAAATCGGATTTATAACAGTTATGACAATGCGTTGCAAGAATATCTGCATTGCTATAACACTATCTACATGCCCTTATAAATGAGTTATAGTTTTTATATATCCAGCCTTTTTTCGAACACAACCAGCACGTCATGTTGTACAAAGACATCGGAACACTCGGGATGCCAGTAGATGTCAATGGCATGCACTGAGGGTAGAGCGGGTTAGCGTAATCATTAGAACAGTAATTTAGCTTACGTTAGTATAGCCATCTTTATGTGGTGCTATGTTCTTTATACAATTTTTGTTACTTGCAAGCCAGCATCGACATTACTGTATCATGCCATGGCTAGCATTGTACTGTAGCCTACGTAGGCCAACAAGTTGGCCAAGGGATAGAACTAGAGTTTGCAAGTGATCTAGCAACTGTACAGTCATCGGCAGGTAGCTAGCACAGTGCAGTACTACCTTCTTGTAAATCTGTACAAGACAATCTGCCAGCTACTTACCGATTTTCAAATTAAAATGGAATGGTCCAACTTCTACCAGGCACAACAACTTTCGAATTTCTTAGCCGCGGCGTTTGACTTGCGCATGTCTCTTTTCTTCTTCTGCGTCGTTTCAGGCGGGAGCCATCGCTTTACCGCCGTCTACTGCCTTGTAACGGTATTATTATTATTATTAACAGATTTTGTTCGGGCTTGCTTCAGATGGGACCGTTTGGTTGCACAGAAACAAGCGCAGGACAAGTGAAATCCCAGTCATCTTCAAGCACGTTCAAATATACGTTTTTTTTATTTAAAGTTGTAATACAAAAATACAAAATGCATAGAAAAGCACCACCAGAAACCAAAAGTGAACTTTTTTTTTCGCAACTTAAAATAAAATTTAAAAGTAAACATTAATAGACAAAATATGGTCCAGCACAATATACATTCAATAATCAGTAATCAGAAAATTAAAACTGTGATTGGTGGACTTGGACATAGTGTCTTGTAAAAATGACACAAACAGTTTTCCTCTGCTAGGGTGAATGATCATTAAATGTGAACTTTCCAGTAACTGATTTAATAAACAACTGTCCACCACCTTCCCGACACACACACCATCCGCCAACGCCTTTGCCAACAGCCAATCAGCTACTATTTCACTCCATGTCCAAAAAGGCCAGTCTTCTACCCACAGTCGTGTCTCCATATTTCAGAAGGAGCTCCGAGAGGTCTTCTGACTTGAGGAGTTCGTCGTCACAGCGTTCCCAGATAGGCCCCGCCCCCGTGCCATTGTTCAGGTAGATCAAGGCTGCTGATAGGTCCCCAGATAACTTGATAAGAGCCTTAGTAACGGCCACCAGGTCCTGATTGGTCTCCTCCATCAGCCCTCTGATGCTGCGCTTCGCTTCCTCCACTTGCACCTGAGTGAACGCCATCTCATCCCTGATTGGCTGAGAGTTCTCCACTTCCTGAGATTCGTTATCAAACAGGAACATGTGTGCCGCAGAGGTGGAAGGGACCGGCTCCCTCTGCCCTGGCCCAGGAACAGGCACCTTCGGAGGGTCCGCCTGGCAGGGACCCTGGGCCTCAGGCCTCTTACCCTTAGGCATCTTACCCTTGAGTTTGGGTTTGGGCTGAGGCTGGGGCACTGCAGCATTTTCAGTATCAGGAGTGTGTGTCTGGGTGATGGAGGCCGGGGCTGGGGCTGAGGCAGGGGCTGAGGCAGGGGCTGGGTTGACTGTCTTTCCTGGCTCTGGTGGAGACGCAGAGCTGCCTTCTTCCATATCTAGAAACTCGTCATCTGACTGTGGAGGAGAAATAACAGTATTTCACCAGGCTTCATCCTCAATGATAAACACAATTATTATGATTTGGGACTGGGATCAAATATAGTTTTTTTGTGTAAATATTTAGATCTTACCTCACCCCAAGATCCGTCATCAAACTTTATCTCTGAATCTGGAGAGGTAGACGGGCTCCTCTGAGGTTGTGTCTTCGGAGTGGTCGTAAAAAAGTTACTAAGACTTGCACCTGCAGATCTTACCTCACCCCAAGATCCGTCATCAAACTCTGAATCTGGAGAGGTAGACGAGCTCCGCTGAGGGTGTGTCTTCGGAGTGATCTTCTGTCTCTCCACCTTCTCCTCTGCAGCTTTGAAACACAGGAACTTCCGATAGCGCTCCCTCATGGACTGCCAGCTGCGATTGATCAGACCCTGCTTCTCCATTTCCTGCCACACCAGGTTACCTCTGGTCTCAGCCTTGGACAGCTTGGACAGGAAGTTCAAGATGGCGGAGTCCTCCTCTGGCAAGTAGGCCAAGCGCCCCACAGGTTTGGAGGACCTGGTCTGCACGTGCTCAGTGAACCTGTAGTCCTCTAACTCCAGCTGCTCGTTCTTCTCCACGCAGTCCCGGATGTACGTGGTTGAAATGTAGAAGTGGGCAGTGGATGCCATCTCCGGAGGCATGTCCTTGGGGTCAGCTAACAGGATGGCGTTGGACTCCTGAGCTCGACACAATAATCCGCCCCCAGCATTGATGATCGGCAGAAGCTCGACCTTGGTGGGGCCCAGGTCTGAGGTAGAAGCGCATCGGCTCGCCGCTCACGTTCAAGAACAGAACGGGTGATATTGGTGACGACTGGCCATCCATTCTAGAAGACATTGTCAGAGACCTGAGAACACTAGGTCAATAGATTGGAACAGAACACAAACCATTAGTTCACAGGTGAATGTAAAATCTGATTATAACAGTTATGGCAACGCGTTGCAAGAATATCTGCATTGTTCTAACCCTATCTCATCCAGGATTTTGCCTCGTCGGATATTTGTGTTTCTCTGGGTCTTTCACAAACTAGTTATTACGCCCTTACAAGTTTTGGAAAAGGTTTCTCCCTTACGTTCCACCTTCTTGCGCGAGCTCTGACTGTAGAGAGAACTGTCATTGGTCAACCACCTTCTCAGTGTTGCCAGATGTGTCATTTTTGTCATTTCATTTGTGACATTTGTAAGCATTCATGGTGCCCATCACCCCCCCTCGTGGGCCAAAATGTGCAATTTTTCACAAACTCAAATCTGGTCACCCTAGTTAATGTAATCATTAGAACAGTAATTTAACGTTAGAACAGCTATCTTTATGCGGGGTTATGTACTTTATAACGTTTTTGTTTCTGGCAAGCCAGCATCGAAATTACTGTATCATGGCTAGCAACAAGTTGGCCAAGGGATGGAGCTATAGTCTGCAAGCGATCTAGCAACTGTACAGTCATCGGCAGGTAGCTAGCACAGTGCAGTACTACCTTCTTGTAAATCTGTACAAGACAATCGGCCAGCTACTTACCGATTTTCAAATGAAAATTGAATCTTCCAACTTCTACCAGGCACAACAACTTTCGAATTTCTTAGCCGCGGCGTTTGACTTGCGCGTTACTCTCTACTGCGGTCTACTGCCTTGTATCGGCATTAGTATTATTATTGTATTTTTAAACCACTAGGTGGAAGGAAAGAGCTGTCTAGTAACGATGCACGTGTTCTAAAGTGCTGAAAATCTTTCTTTCTTTAATAAATTGTTCTCAATTCTAATTTAGTCGTAGTTCAACACGACACACACAGACTACATTACAAGATGTCAGGAATGGTGAGCATATTGTGCTCATCCGTCATTGGTTTGATGTGAGCTCTCTCTCTCCCTTGTGACACATGCCACCCACATAACTTTCCAATAACAAACCTGGTGTGTATCCATCGGGGTCAGCTGGTCATGCCATCAAGCCTGTGGGCCTGGACTTTAACCTCAACTCCCACCTCAGACACAGTCTGTGCTCTCCTCTCCCATGTCAGTGTTGGTCAACCAGACGCCTGTCTAGAATAGTCTGGTTTCACCTAGCTGGAGGAAAACAAATTGTTTGGCTGGTTGGTTGGTTGCCCCAGTATCTGTCAGTTCTCCATTGCAGATATTCTTTTGTCTAAACTAGTTTGTTTAAAACCTGGCTTTGTACCCTGGCTTTACCCTATCCCAGAATGATCCCATAACTTTCACAACCAAAAATACATAACACAGTCAGAAGAAGGAAACAAATTCCATCTCTATTATGCTGCTTTCCCCCCAAAATAACTCCTTAGAAGCAGTGATCATTCATACGTCTTTTTCAGGAAACAGCGCCCAGTAATTACGGGTGATGCAATTGCCAGAGAATGTAATATGTTGAATATCTGAGATTTTTCTTGGGACTATGTAAACACAATATGGTTATTGTTAGCCTCTCCGTGTTTCATCAAATAAAGTAAGTACGGCCGAGGAGGGCAGGATCGGGGGCTGAGACATCTTATCACCTGCCGGCCAACTGCCATCCAAGAGCTGTGAAAGATTTTTAAAAAACCATCTGTGCGTGCCTGTGCTGCCCTGGTGTTCTGGCTACATCATAAAAACCCTTTGTATTTTTCCAATCAGCAACACTAAAACACACAGACAGACACTGTTTGCTGACAGGTATTTGATCACACGGCACAAATTGAATTATTTTCCCCGTGCGAGTGAAGAGGAGGTTTGTAGACAGAGGTAGGTGACGGCAGAATGGCCGACCAGAGCCAGAAAGTAAAGAGGTCAAGGGTGAACATTGTGGAACTCCTAATATGACTGTGTTTCAATGTAAAACACACACACAGCCACTCTCTCTCTCTCTCTCGCTCTAGATATGAGCATTCTCGTCCTTAAGTTAACTTTCCTTATGAATATAAAACAGCACTTCTGGCTCGAACATGTGTTTTGCTCTGAAAGTTTTTGAAATGTAGTTTAACAACTGACTTGGTTACTTCATTTCTCAAGGAGGTAAAGAAAATGGATCATTCGCAACATGATCGGTTATTTCTACACCTCCCCCACACTGAACCTTCTCACACTTTTGTATTAACCTCAAACACCTAATACCATTTAAGAACACTGCAACTCCTATGTGCTCACACTGTTTACATGTATTGCTACTGCATAGTTACATGGTAGTTAATGTAACCTCAACATAATTAGTTTCTAAGTTAACTTCTTTAAAATTGTTTATTAAACGAGCTGATGTACTCCTGAAATCTTCATGAACACAGCCTGAACATGGTATGGTACTGTATATTGTGTGTTGTGTTTACATGTTGCAGTATAAAGAGAAAAAATACATCTGGAGCTGATGGATGTACTGCAGAACCTCCAGAACTTCAGCATACAACTGCTAACAGATGTGTCTAATTTGAGTTCCCTGGTGTGTGGGCTGGGCTAGGCTGGGCTGTGCTAGGCTTGGCCAGGATAAGCTAGGCTGGGCTGTGATAGGCTTGGGTAGGCTTGGCTGTGCTAGGCTTGGATAGGCTGGGCTAGGCTAGGCTTGGATAGGATGGTCTAGGCTGGGCTGTGAAGACTTGAGAGATAGGCTGCCATGACTTTATTTAAACAAGATTGCGTATGTACTGTATATGTGTGAATATGTCTGTATTGCAGGCAGTGGGTGTGGGTAGAAAAGGAAAAGATTTTGTTTTGGCAGAGCACACCATTCTTTTATTTGATCAGAAAGGCA
The DNA here is from genome assembly GCA_903064625.1 of Mallotus villosus. NCBI lineage: Eukaryota > Metazoa > Chordata > Actinopteri > Osmeriformes > Salangidae > Mallotus > Mallotus villosus. The sequence continues at coordinate 173,356 of CAEFZP010002296.1, read as the reverse complement.
CTTATACAAGAATTACATCAAGAGGTTCTTAACTATTTTACATGCAAAAGCACAGTCTTATAGTCTTTACTCGTATAAACTTGCAAAGATTTGGAACAGTTCAGGGAATTGTCAGTTAATATCAGTTACAAACTGTCATCAACATCATCATGGCAGAAATAAGCTCTGGGACTTGGAGGATACAGTCAACTGCTGCTTTAAAACAAACAACACTCGTGGACAGTATTAGCATCTGTTTATTCCGTCCAATCAGTGGAGGCCATGAAACTGACATCCTGGTGAAGTAGAAGCACATCCAAGACAGCGTTTACAACAGGGCTGAACTCAGTATACTGTAGTTTGAGTTCTTAATTTACAGACAAGCTTTGGAGTATAGAATTAGCATACATTTAGTCATTTAGCAGACGCTCTTATCCAGAGCGACTTACAGTAAGTACAGGGACATTCCCCCCAGGCAAGTAGGGTGAAGTGCCTTGCCCAAGGACACAACGTCATTTGGCACAGCCAGGAATCGAACTGGCAACCTTCTGATTACTAGCCCGATACCCCAACCGCTCAGCCACCTGACTCCTGCTCCAGCATCATGAAAGCAGTATGTATGATAGGCTAGTCGACAAGATCAACAAATCAAGCAGAAACATACTGAGAAAATTAACATTATTTTAAGAAGTTAAATATTTTTAACATCAAACATGCATTTGATAATTCCATTTAATTCCAGTTGTTCATCAATGATCACAGAAACCAGGCTATTATGAGTAACTGTGTGAGAGTGAGCGGGCTACACAGAACTGCAGCTCCAGTATCACTCTCACAGAGGCAGGGAACAATCAGGGAGGGGACTGGCTCGCAAGAAGTCTACTATGTTTGGTATTTCCTATTGGCTGTTGATGAGGGGAGGAGAGGAGAGGAAAACAGAGAGGAGGAGGAGAAGAGGAGAGGAAAAGAAATGCGAGGAGAGGAAGAGATGAGAAGAGGAAAGCAGATGAAGGGAGAGGAGGAGAAGAGGAAATAAAAATAGATGAGAGGAAAAGAGATGTGACGAGAGGAAGAGATGAGAAGAGGGGAGAGGAGAAGAGGAGAGGAAAAGAGATGAGGGAGAGGAGGAGAAGAGGAAATAAAAAGAGATGAGAGGAGAGATGAGAAGAGGGGAAGCAGAAGTGAGAGCAGGAGAGGGAGAGAGATGAGATAGAGGAGAGGAACAAAGATGAGAGAGGAAAAGAGATGATCAGAGCAGGTCAGAGGGAGGTCAGTGTGGGCAGGAGCAGGGCTCCTCCAGACTCTGTCCACAGCGCCAGCAGCAGAAGTGCTCCTTGTGCCACGTCCGTCCGTCCGAGCTCGTGTGACGCTCCTCAGAGAAAACCAGCTGCAGCACAAACCAAGACGCCAACGGTCAACACTCACAACGTTTATTCAGCAGAGATACAGTATCAACGTGGACCTTTAAACAAATACTAATTAGTCATTTAGCAGACGCTCTTATCCAGAGCGACTTACAGTAAGTACAGGGATATTCCCCCGAGGCAAGTAGGGTGAAGTGCCTTGCCCAAGGACACAACGTCATTTTGCACGAACCAGCAACCTACTGATTACTAGCCCGATTCCCTAACCGCTCAGCCACCTGACACCAGGCGATAGTGAAGACAGAGGTGGGCTCAGGACCCGGTCTCTCACCTGGTCGCAGCCTGAACACCGAGGGTGGCTGCTCTGGCAGTAGTGGCGTCCGCACAGCAGGGCTCCGGACTTCCAGAAGTAGACCAAGTCCACCAGGGCCTCGTCACACTGGGAGCACCTGAAGCACGTGGGGTGCCACTGCTGCTCGTAGCCTGCCTGCTCGACGTGCACCACCGGGCTGTCGATGGCCGCTACATCCCCACAGCCGCTGCAAAACTGTGATGGGGGAGAGAGAGAGGGGGGGGGTGGGGGGTGATGGAGGTGTGAGATCAGAGGGAGGGGGTGAGGGTTGTAGTCGAGAGGAGGTGGGGAGAAAAGGTTGAGTGGGAATGGAAGAGGAAGGAGAGAGGAGAGGAACAGTTGTGATAAGTCCAGATGTACTCACTCCAGCTTCACATGTACGGACTGACACCACAGGGGAGTGGGTGTGTGTAACATTCTATACACACACATGAGCGCGCGCGCGTACACACACACGCGCCGCAATTCCCGCCAAGCACACAGCGGTCTCTGTCGGGGTAACGATCAAGGACGCGTTGCCACGGTAACGACGGGGAGGCCCCCAGAAGTAGCCCGGCTGAGGCGATGAAAGAGCCGAACGTGAGCAGATGTTCTCTGGGCTGCGACAGCTCTTACACCACCGCCAGCAGCAGGAGGAGAAGAGTAGCCTCGACTGTACACCACAGTCCTGCTACAGGCACAGTCCTGAACATCGGACGCAAGCCCCGGGCTTACAGTGCGGGTGGTCAAATTAAACCGACCTTCTATCTTACAGCATTGCATCATTCCGAATTCTTTCTCTTAATCGATTTCGCAACAACGCATTCCTGTGTTTACTCTGTATTTATTCGAAACATTGCATTCGAGAAAGAGGGATGCCACATCTGTAGACCTTGGGTTAGTAGAGTGTTTATGGAACAGTGTGCGGGCCTCATTCTATATCGCCATTACACAAACAAGCAAGCTTTCTCTATATGAAGGTTCTGTCTATAAATCTCAGTTGGGGAAGTGTGGCTTTGCACTGATGTTTAACGGGCCTATAAACAGGGTCCATGTGAGGCTGGAGAAGACAAGGTGCTCTCTCCCTCCCTCGTAAATCCCCATCATTTATCACCCAGCCACAGACACTTACAGGGGCGTAAAACACCCGCCCTCTTCTCCGAGATAACTGTGATGCATGGACTGAGGCTTCGGTGGTGTGAGGTCATTCTGTATTCAACAGGTTGGATCAATGTTCTGGATGTTTCTTGCTACCCAGACTTCGGTGTCTTCGAGGAAAACGATTGAGTAACGGTTCCTCGCGTTCCACCATTTTACTAAGAAAATCGTTTGTTTTGTTGGGCAGAACTGTTTTCACCAAATGTATTTCACTGACTACCAGTAACTAAAAGGAGTTGTTAAAGTGGGTTTGAGAGAGGTCCAGAGGGAGCCGCAGAACCTTCCTGGAACCCTGGGTTCTGAGAGTGCAGGTATGCTGTCTCGATGTCAGGAGAACTCGATCCCCTCCCTGGAGCTTACAGGAATGACAGCTCTTTCCTTTGATGACTGCCAAAACAAGGCGGCCTAATCAGGAATACAGACATCTCTGTCTCCATCTGTTACTCTTTCCTTCTGTCTCTCTCCCTCTCTGTCTCTCTTTCTCTCTCCTCTCTCTTTCTCTCTCATTCTGTCTCTCTCTTTCGCTCTTTCTCTCTCCCTCTGTCTCTCTCCCTCTGTCTCTCTCCCTCTGTCTCTCTCTCTCCGCTCTCTTTCTCTCTCATTCTGTCTCTCTTTCTCTCTCTTTCTCTCTCATTATGTCTCTCTCTCTCTCTCTCCAGATGGTTGGCTGTGTCTGAGTCTGGTTCTTGACCTGAGGTAGATAATAGCAGGTTTACTTTTCTCTGCAACGAAAGACACAAACACATACACACACACAGTCAGCACGCACTCCAGTCTAGTATGTCTGTGTGTGTGTACATTATGTGCGTGTGCGTGTTTGCTCTGTGTGTGTGTGTGTGTGTGTGTGTGTACAGCATGTGCGTGTGTGCGCTTACTCTGTGTGTGTGTGTGTGTGTGTACAGCATGTGCATGTGTTTGCTCCGTGTGTGTGTGTGTACAGCATGTGCATGTGTGTGTGTTTGCTCCGTGTGTGTGTGTGTACAGCATGTGCGTCTCCCTCAGAACATGCTTTCTCAGGTCCCGCTAGGCTAGCCCCTGTCTGGAGATAGAGGCCTCAGGGCTCACCCTGTCACAGGCCCTCGGTTTGTCTGATGTATGGCTACTTTAAAGGTCGCCATAATTAAAGGGAGGAGAGAGATATTTAGCTCATCCAAAGCTCCATACATGTCACAGCAAGGTTCTTTGAAACATTTTCAAAGCAACAATCCATTTGTGAGACGGGGGAGAGAGGGAGAGATGACAGAGAAGCTTAGAGTTTCAGGGGGAGGGACATGTCAAACTGAGATGGAGACGATAGGCTGGGCGACGAGACACAGGAAACAAATCTTGAACCAATTAGGGACGATCGTGTTTCACCATGGAAATGGGGTCTTTACAGTCTGTGGCTGGCTTCCCTTCAGGACTACAGTACAGGGGCCCCTAGCTCAGAGGATTGTGTTGTATGTGTGTCGTTTCTGTATTTGTTGACCTGTTTACTTACATATTCACTCTTCTTGCAGCTGTCCTCGATGCCGTTGGAGATGGTGGAGCTGGGGGGGGTCTGGATGATCCTGACTGCCCTTGCCGTTCTTCTGCTTGGTCGCCCCCTCCCTGCTGGCCCCTCCCTCTCCGGGCAGAGCCACCTCCCCCACCCCCAGGGCCCCGTCCTTGTAGCTCTTGACGAAGGCGGCCATGTCCCTCGCCCCCTGCTCAGACAGGCCCTGGCAGGCGGCCGGGTCCTGGTCGTAGACAGGTAGCTGTCTCAGCAGCTGCCTCCGGCGGTACAGCGCTCCCTCCGTACCCGTCACCGGACGCTTCTCCTCTGGGAGGAGCTCCATGTACTGCATGGCCTGGACAACACACACACAGAGGAAGAGAGAGAGAGAGGTCAGGACTCCATGTACTGCATGGCCTGGACAACGCACACACACACAGAGGAAGAGAGAGAGATAGGTCAGGACTCCATGTACTGCATGGCCTGGACAACACACACACACACAGAGGAAGAGAGAGAGAGGTCAGGACTCCATGTACTGCATGGCCTGGACAACACACACACAGAGGAAGAGAGAGAGAGAGGTCAGGACTCCATGTACTGCATGGCCTGGACAACACACACACACACAGAGGAAGAGAGAGAGAGAGGTCAGGACTCCATGTACTGCATGGCCTGGACAACACACACACACACAGAGGAAGAGAGAGAGAGGTCAGGACTCCATGTACTGCATGGCCTGGACAACACACACACACAGAGGAAGAGAGAGAGAGAGGTCAGGACTCCATGTACTGCATGGCCTGGACAACACACACACAGAGGAAGAGAGAGAGAGAGGTCAGGACTCCATGTACTGCATGGCCTGGACAACACACACACACAGAGGAAGAGAGAGAGAGAGGTCAGGACTCCATGTACTGCATGGCCTGGACAACACACACACACAGAGGAAGAGAGAGAGAGAGGTCAGGACTCCATGTACTGCATGGCCTGGACAACACACACACAGAGGAAGAGAGAGAGAGAGGTCAGGACTCCATGTACTGCATGGCCTGGACAACACAGAGAGAGAGAGAGAGACAGAGAAACACAGACAAAGATACAGAGAGAGACAGACAGAGATGGAAAGACAAAGAGTGGAAGAGAGCGACAGAGACAAAGATAAAGAAGAGACAGGAGAAGAAGAGAGCAACAGAGAGCCAGTACCCCCCGGCAGCACACTGCCTCATTGTTAAGCTGCCATATGATTGTGTCTGACACCGCAGCTTTAATATCAGCTTTAACAGCCGTTTAACAGCCATTATATGACAAATTAAAAAAAGACATGTTACTGGCAGAGGGAGATTCCACAACTAGTTCCAAGACTGTGGCCTGGCTTCTCTGTGGGAGAGCAGAGAGAGAGAGCGAGAAGGAGGGTGTCTCTCCTCCAGAACCCTGTCAGCACCACATTGTGGTGTGCATTCCACATCCCTCCACCCTTCCCTCCCTCCATCCTTAAAGAGTAAGTCCAGTAGGAGCTTCCACAGACCTTGGTCCTGGCTGATTGGTCCAACCACGCTCCTGCTCTCTCCTTCCCTAACGACACTCTGATCTGCAGCTCCACACAGAAGGCTGCACATGATTACAAACCCATAAAGCCTCCTGGAAGCACGTCCTGGTGTGCTCAGCCAATCCGAGCCCACCGCAGCGCTGAGATGCTTGCACGCCATTGGCTGCTCCTTTGAGGGCTTTCTGAAAGGCCCACAAACCACCTCCTGTTCTAAATATCTGAGGTTTTCTCACAGGACGACCAGAAGTAGATGGTCTACCTAGCATATAGAGAACATGAGGTGTTTTTAAGTAGCCTATACATCAGCCTCAACATGTGTGGAGTCTGCAGAGGTAGGTGGCACAAATCAAGTACTCTCTGAGGATTCAAGCTGATTAATAACCCTGGACTGGGCTCTTGTCTCAATGAAGAACTCAGAACTAAAACAGACACATAACAGAACCCGAACAGGGTCGTCATAGAACCAGAACAGCCGTATAATAGAACCCGATCGGGGCCAGAGTTAGACCAGAACAGGGTCATCGTAAAGCCAGTGACAGCAGGCTGCAGTCGTGCCTGAGCTTGATGCAGTAAAGGTCAGTCTGTCTACAGGCTGGATCAAGGTGAAGCCAGCACACGAGAGGCATGCCATTACACACACACACACACACACACACTCACAGACACACACACACACACACACACACACCCTCTCCCATATCTCACTCTAAGTGGAAGCCACCCCCGAGGGCATACTGCATGCTAATCTAGAATCCTGTCCTAATCCCTCGTGATGAAGGGAGGGTTAAATAAAGACCGGATGATAAAAAACATCTTTCTGGAACCTTCTTCTCCACAACAACGTGTGACTGGGACTCTCACCAGTTTCTGAGTCAGGCCGGGCGGGGCCCAGTCGTAGGTGATGGTGTTGAAGGTGGGGTCCTTGCGGGAGACCACCGGGTTGGTGATGATCATGCGGTTGCGTTTGTAGACTCGGAGGCCGGCGCCACCTTTGACCTTGGCTGTCAGGTGGGCGTACTTGGAGTCCGCCAGCAGGCGACCCATCCGGTGGTCGTCCTCGAGGTCAGAGCTGGGGGCGTGGTCTTCCAGGCTGCAGTGGCATGACACGCACGCCTTCCTGTTGACAGGGTCAAGGGTCATAACCAGGGTTAGGATTAGGGTCAAGGTCATAACCAGGGTTAGGATAGGGTCAAGGTCATAACCAGGGTTAGGATAAGGTTAGGGTCATTTTCAGGGTTAGGGTTATTTCCAGGGTTATTTCCAGGGTCAGGGTCAAGGTCAGAGTCAAGGTCAGAGTGAGGGTTAACAGACAGTATCAGATAAGGTTAAGGCATCAACAAAGTTCAAAAGGATGGAGATTTATAATTTACCGTTTATGCTATACTAAAGTAATCCTAGTCCCCAGAGTCTGAAATAGCTGAGCAACATTCCTACGTTCCACTAGATAGCATCTCCTCAGACCTTGCTGCTGATAATAGTTGAGGTTTCTGCTCTCACCAGTCTGTCTGCAGCGCCTGCAGACTGAGCACCACTCTACAGGCACAGACAGACTGTTTATCTGTGATTTGCCGGTATTTCTAGACCATCAATCTTTTTACAAGACGATGGATATCCAAACAAAAACAGAATGAAAAGGCGGCACCACCAGTGCACAGGGAAGGAGGCAAATGGAGTGAAACATTCCAGAAACAACAGGGGACAAGGAGAGAGGGAGGAGGAGGAGGAGAAGGGGTGGAGGAGGAGAACCAGAGGCATAACGAAGAGGGTGGATGAAAATGAGGAGGAGTGAGAAGTAGGAGGACAGGAAGGAGGCGGAGGAGAAGAGAGGGGGTGGTGATATGATAGAATGGGAGTGAGGGGGAGAGGAAAGAGGAGGAGAAGGTGGAGAAGGAGGGGGAGAATGCTGTGTGTGGGTTTTTTTCTCAACGAGAGGAATAATTTACCTCCAGGAATGTGGCTGGAATCCAGAGCAGATATCTTTACATGTCTGACACGGTGCGCCCCGCCCCTCTGGAGGGTGCCCCACTGACATCTGGGAAACAAGGGAAGACAAAGGAGGAGAGGCAGGAGAGAAGAGAGGCAGGAGAGAGGAGAGAGGAGAGAAGAGAGGCAGGAGAGAGGAGAGTCAGGAGAGAGGAGAGGCAGGAGAGGAGAAGCCGGAGAGAGGAGAGACGGAGAGAGTAGAGGCAGGAGAGAGGAGAGGCAGGATAGAGGAGAGGCAGGACAGAAGAGAGGACAAGGTTTTTAAGAGGACAAAAATACGGGTCTTCAACAGAAACACAATCTAAGCCCAAAGCCAAAGACAGACTCTCGAAAAGCGCCTGGCACCTTTGAGCTGTTATGCGTGTCGTGTAGTTACACAGATGTTATTGTAGTAACATAGTACAGTACAGATACACACAGGTGACAAACCCGAGTACAGATACACACAGGTGACAAACCTGAGTACAGATACACACAGGTGACAAACCCGAGTACAGATACACACAGACAATGACTCACACAACACCAGGGGCTCACAGTGACACACAATGAGACACAGACGGTGAAACACATCCACTTTCAGCTTCCAGACCAGACACAAACACACATACACGAGTGGACAAGACCGAACATGGTATCTGATTACAGTAACTCACACTACTCAAGTGATGTCATCATGGCTTGGTCAGGGTGAATCACCATGGAGACGAACTCTCTAATCCCAGCTCTCCCTCACACACTCCAACGCTCTAATCTACCGCACACTCTGCTCAAACCTAGTGGATTCAGCTGGACTTTTCTTCAAAGGCACAGCAAGTAGTATAATGCGCTGGTGTGTTTGAAATGTGTGGTCATTATCATAACTCAGAAGTGTCCTCACACTTAATTCGAGTGCTAGTAAGGGCATGTTGCCAGGTCTTGAGAACATAATGCTTTCAGCTGAGCCTAAACAGCCAGCTAATGAATGGAGCTCTCGGAGGATTCCCCTGTTGCACACTGGAGCCTTGAAGCTGTTTATTTGAACTTGGGCTGAAAGCCAGACAGTTTTTACTCTGTGACCGAGCTTGAAGAGGCTTTTCTCTCTCATTCTCTCTCTCTGTCTCTCTCTCTCCGTCTCTCTCTTCTCTTTCATTTACTCTCTGTCTCTTTCTCTTTCTCTCTCTCTCTTTCTCTCTCGTTGACTCTCTCTCTCTCTCTCTGTCTCTTTCTCTGTCTCTCCGGGGAATCATGGCCGTGGCTGAAATGTGCAGGGGGTGACCCACCCTCCCCCTCCCCTCTGTTCACCCTACATCGACTGGAAACACCTCATAAAGGTCTCGTGAACCATTTATAATCTGTTGATCATTAGTTTAATGATATTTATAAAACATATTTTCAAAAATGGGTCAGGTGGCTGAGCGGTTAGGGAATCGGGCTATTAAACAGAAGGTTGCCGGTTCGATTCCAGGCCGTGAAAAATGACGTTATGTCCTTGGGCAAGGCACTTCACCCTACTTGACTTGGGGGGAATGTCCCTGTACTTACTATAAGTCGCTCTGGATCGGATAGCGTCTGCTAAATGTTTTTGATTTTTTTGACCTGTTGCTCTATGGTCCCGATGTGTGTGTCTCATCATTCATGAACCTGTACTTATATCTCCCACAGGTCCAGGAGAGACCAGTCAGAGAGGACAGAGCGATAGCTGTACAGGACACTGCAGGTGCTAAAACCACAGCCTCTCTCCAAACTAAGTGTTGTTTAAGCCTCCCGTTGACAAGGTGGAGCCAGGACAACAGTATAAATAGCCGAGCAACAAAACACACCACTGGGAAACCATAGTATCAGATCCCTTTGTAATCCGCCTCTAAAGCCCCGCCGTCCCCCCCTGGGCTGTGGGGGCCTCCTCTCTCCCTGCCTCTCTCCCTGCCTCTCTCCCTGCCTCTCTCCCTGCCTCTCTCCCTGCCTCCCTCCCTCCATGCCTCTCTCCCTGCCTCGCTCCCTGCCTCCCTCCCTCCCTGCCTTCCTCCCTGCCTCCCTCCCTGCCTCCCTCCCTGCCTTCCTCCCTGCCTCTCTCCCTGCCTCCCTCCCTCCATGCCTCTTTCCCTGCCTCTCTCCCTGCCTCTCTCCCTGCCTCCCTCCCTGCCTCTCTCCCTGCCTCTCTCCATGCCCGCTGCCTGCCAACAGACCTGGGGCGAACACAGATATCAATTACCCGGAGGTATTTTAGGTGCATTTGATTTGCGTCCCAGTCACTACCTTTGGGATGGTTCCATAGATGTCCACGTACTGGCTGAGTCTAAATCAAGCGCTCCCCTGGTGCGTGACGGTGTGCTCATAGCATGTGAGGTTTCTGCTATGCATGGCAGGGGCAGTATGTGTCAGGTGAGTGAGACCGGGACTGACTGACGCAAGCTCAACTGCCTGTTCTGTCTTAACAAGCTGCCATGCCAACGGAGGTGTGAATGAGCGGCCTGTTGGCCCCGGGCGGCCAAGCTCCGTACTCAGCGCCCGCTCCCTTCCTGAGAGATGACGGCCTGTTTGCCCAGACTGGAAAACAAACATGGCTGCCGTCGATTCTGGAGCGTGGAGATCGTTCACACGGAGGCGTTCTGTGTGAGCGTCGGCGCGGAGCAGCTCTGGGGTGTCGTGGGGAAGAAAAACACGGAGCAGGAAATGGCGGTGGTGATGAGAAGCAGGGAGGAGGGGCTCCGTGGGACGTCTATATTTAGGATTAAGGATAAGAGACCTGAGGAAATGTTCTAACTGGTCTATCGTTCTAAACACGAGAGGTATGTGTTTCTGGTAGATACACACACTAAAGAATACTCTGTGGAGGGAGGGAACGGTTCTGAACTTGGTATGTAAGTTACAAACCAAAAATAACTGGTCTATGAATAAGTAGAACTATGAAGAATTGCCTCCAAAAACAATGTAATGTATGAATTGTTCAGGTGTACTTAATTCATCCACAAAATCCCCATGAAACAAGACTTATCTTCCTTATTCAGTGAGGACAATCAAACCCAGCCTTGTTTGACAGTTGGAAAAGGCCCTGACTGAGAGGTAGACTTCAGTCCTGTGAGGATAATCCTGACTACTGTTCTGTGAACACAGTGTGGTCTTTCATAGAAAGGTGAACCCACAGTGAGGCTAGCAGGGCTGAGGTGGGGGTGTGACTGAAAAGCTGGAAACTATTTTAATGGGCCTGCCATGTTTAGTGGTCCGGTGTGGCAGAAAAAATAGGGACACACACACACACACACACACACACACAGACACATACACAGACACACACAGAGAGAAGCTGACTGGAAGACCCATTCTTGGCAGGGCTTCTCAGCTCTACAACAATGTGTGAATTCATGACAAAGCCAGGGGGACGATGGAGCTATTTCCTGTGATGTCATCCAGGTTTTTTCCAAGGAGGATCATCCAGGACAGGTGATGAGAGACAGGGGAGTGGGGGAACTGTCCTCTTAAGCAGAATGACAAATGAGCTGGCTTTCATCTCCACTCGGCAGGTTAGCTCCCTTTCTCATCAACGGTTTCCTTAAGAAATCACTCATTCCGCTTCGGGTAAATATTCAGTCATTATGTCTTGGGTATTTGAGATTCTAGGCAGACAATTGTTCCAAAAGAAACGATCAATCAGACATTTACTTGTACTTGTTGTATAGACTTCCATGCTAACTAATAAGATGGAAAGGCTATGGGGCTCTTACTGGGTATTGCGTTTCCGAGTAGGCATTATAGACATAAATCACTTTCAAATTGAGTAAAGTAATGCTTAAATCCTGCTTTGCTGTGTAGCAACTAGCTGGATCTTTGCTCACCTTCTCCATTCCCGAGGTCAAGTCCATTTTGTTCTTACAAAGATGTGTAGAGGCTGTGGTGTTGAGGACCCGTGATGTTGAGAGCGCGCAAAAAGTTTCACCTCCGCTCCGTGAGTCTGCAGAATCCAGCGGGTCCGTCGTGTGCCCTGCATCGTTTGACGAGGGTCTTAAACGATCTGTTAGAAAGGGAATCCCTAGAACGACTAAACCAACCACTCACAGCAGAGAGCGAAAATCTCTAGCCAATTGAAATTCACTAGTTTTTTGCCCCGGTTACAAAGTTAGGAACACCCATGCTGAGACGGTAGAGACAGCATGACATCACCGGTTAAAGAGAAGACAACGGTGGAATGCGCGGGTCACTTTGCTGTGATCTATTATTGGTGGGAACAAGTTTCCTGTGTACTTTAAAACACCCATCCGCTTGTTTTTTTGCCTTTTTATGGAAGAGTGGAAGACAGATGAATCAGGGTCCGACAAACACCCACGCTCCGGAACTCATTTACGTGGGCAGAGACAGCGATGTAATAATGATTCATTCCTCCACCATGATCACATCACTGCACACGCGACTGTTATTGAAAGTGACGAAGGAGCCTGCCTGTATACAGTCTGTACAGTCTGTATACAAACTATTCACTGGGACATATGAGTAGGCTACATTTGTTCACACACAATACTCAATGATGACGATGGAGACACTAACAGGTTTTAGCCTAAATAAAACCGAAAATGGTTATGCTAAATAGATGACTACGCACACCAAAATTGAGTAGGAAAAGATTCTTGGAGTCAGAAAAACCCGCAGATTACACTGATAGGCCTCTACCTTTGGTGAAGTTTCCGGCTAAACTGCCTTTTCAATGGAAGAGCGGGAATCGGGAATACAACATACTTTTGTCAACCAAGTAGCCTACTGCTAACTGTCCCATCGTGAGTCTGCTCCGTAGTTGTATTTGTTTGAAGACGTTACAGCTGTGAGTTGGGTGGGTCACATCGCTGACGGATATGAATGCATAAACTCTTTATAAACAGTTGATAATAAATGGTGTGAATGTGACGGGTATGTAATAGCTGTAGCCACGCTCCGTCACGATAAGGCTTCGCTCACCACTCACGGGATACGAACGCACAACCTCCGACTTGCCAAGCGTCACCACTACCAACCACGCCAAAGAAAAGCGAGCTCTTTGTTGACGCGGGTTGCCTGATACATACCTGAGGAGCGAGTTTCACGATTCTCATTCCGTTACATATAGACGAACATGTAGATTATACATTTTAAAATTTAAATCTAAATGAATTCCTGTTAGAGCCTGTCAAAGAAAATGCCTTTGATCACAGACACAACTGAAGTCCACCACAGTAAACAGTAAACACTGAAGACAAATCAGAGACAGGACAGAAGTTCTGTTGGAAGGTATTATATTAATATGATAAAAAAAGGACTACTTCATTAAAGTGTTGACTTCTTTTGGACACCGACAGGTCCATGACACCTGCTGGACACAGAGCCACTGCCCCCCTGACAAGAGATGAATCAGCGAGGCTCTTGGAATCGAGAACTACAGAAACATGACACCCATCATAACCCTAAGGTTCACCCATCTAGACAGCTTGGAAAGTCTCGTCTGTAATCACTAGAGTACTAATTAGTGCACATATACCCTTCTACCTTTAGTGCAGTGGGGAGATCAGATCAGTAAAAAGTTTGACAGAACCACAGACTAACCAACATTAGCGTTATGGCATCCCGTGTCGTCAACGAATGAGAATCCTTTCCGACACCACATGGAATGACTGTTAGGACGTCCCTCATGATGGGAGTTGAGCGTGAACGTGAAAGCACAGAAGGGAAAGACAAGAGGGTTTCACAGAGATCGTACGGTCATGGCACACGAGGTCAAACGAGTTCCTCAAGTGAAACGTTTGAAGCATGGAGAAATACTAACCCTTCTATCTGGTCTTCAATCTGAGAGATCTGAACGAGAGAGCTCTCTGTTCTCTACTGCAGACCCCACAGTGAGGGAGAGAGTTCTCTCTTCTCTACCACAGACCCCCCACAGTGAACCGCATGTTGTTACAACAGCATTAATGTCCCACAGTCCACAAACATTGATTTGGAGTTCTTCTATGGACAGTCAGAGGTTGGCATCAAAGTAGAGCGTAATGAAAAATTATGAGGCAGGAAATTGTAAACCAAAGTAAGCAAACAAACACAAAAAAAGGTGAGTTAAACAGAAAATAGCTAACAAATTCCCCATGGCAACCCATCAACCAGCCATACCCACACCCCCCCCTGTTCTGTTCTGGTATGGTCTGTTCTATCAGTTGTTCTTATGCATCGTAAATCTCTACAGCAACGTTCATGTCTTTCCTTTTTTCCACATCCCTACCTCCCCTCCTCTACCTCTCTCTAATCTCTCCCTCTATTTAGTTTTCTTCACTTTGCCCTTCCTCCCCCCATCAGTGGCAGGCCTCCCTAGCCTAGCTTCCCCTCTCGAGAGCCTCTCCAGCTGGCCTGACCCTGGGCCTCTCTCCTGCGGCTCTGTGGAGGCTGCGGGTCGTGACGGAGATGAGGATGAAGATGCGTCGCGGCTACATGATGATGCGCGGCTCAGGCACAGAGTCGTTGATGGACTTGTGAGGAAGGACGTTGGCCCCGTTGAGGTAGAGCTCGTCGTTGACAATTACGTCTTCGCCTAGAACAGTCACGTTCTCCATGCGTACCTGAGGAAGGAGAACATCACACAGGGGTCAGAGGAACCAGGAGAAGGAGACAGGGGTCAGAGGAACCAGGAGAAGGAGACAGGGGGTCAGAAGAACCAGGAGAAGGAGACAGGGGTCAGAGGAACCAGGAGCAGGAGACAGGGGTCAGAGGAACCAGGAGCAGGAGACAGGGGTCAGAGGAACCAGGAGAAGGAGACAGGGGTCAGAGGAACCAGGAGAAGGAGACAGGGGAACCAGGAGAAGGAGACAGGGGTCAGAGGAACCAGGAGAAGGAGACAGGGGTCAGAGGAACCAGGAGAAGGAGACAGGGGTCAGAGGAACCAGGAGAAGGAGACGGGGGTCAGAAGAACCAGTAGAAGGAGACAGGGGTCAGAGGAACCAGGAGCAGGAGACAGGGGTCAGAGGAACCAGGAGCAGGAGACAGGGGTCAGAGGAACCAGGAGAAGGAGACAGGGGTCAGAGGAACCAGAGAAGGAGACAGGGGAACCAGGAGAAGGAGACAGGGGTCAGAGGAACCAGGAGAAGGAGACAGGGGTCTGGGGAACCAGGAGACAGGGGTCAGAGGAACCAGGAGACAGGGGTCAGAGGAACCAGGAGAAGGAGACAGGGGTCTGGGGAACCAGGAGAAGGAGACAGGGGTCTGAGAAACCAGGAGAAGGAGACAGGGGTCAGAGGAACCAGGAGAAGGAGACAGGGGTCTAGGGAACCAGGAGAAGGAGACAGGGGTCAGAGGAACCAGGAGAAGGAGACAGGAGTCGGAGGAACCAGGAGAAGGAGACAGAGGAACCAGGAGAAGGAGACAGGGGTCTGGGGAACCAGGTGCTAGTGCAGGTAGAGGGAGGTGGAAGGAAGGTAGGGGTGTGAGATAGAGTTGGGAGTGTGTGTGTGAGAGAGAGATTGTGAGTCTACAAGGTAACAGTGTGTGTGTGTGTGTGTGTTCCTCACCCACTGCCCCACAGAGGAGCTCCAGCCCACGATGCAGGACTCCAGCCAGGAGTGGGATCGGACCCGGGCCCCCTTCAGGACCGTGCAGCGCTTTATCCTCACCCCGTCCTCCAGCACCACGTCAGCGCCGAGTGTCACGTTGGGCCCGATGGTGCAGTTCTCCCCGATCTTGGCCGTAGGGTCCTGGGGCAGAAACGGACAGAGCACAGCGCTACCTTGAGGTTTCATGGGGGTATTTCAATAGAATTTGTCATTTCATGACCCATGGATGCATTTGTGCTTCGTTTACACGTCTCCTTGATTAAAGATTCAGCTTGGTTATGTATACAGCTGGCCTGGGGTGCCCCCTTGTGGTGAAATGTGGAAGAGCATGGAACGAAAGTAGAGGTGTGTGTGTTTGAGAGAGAAAAAACACTCACCACCAGAACATTCCCCAGGAAGCCAGGCCCGGTGCGTAGACGCTCAGGTGCATGTTGCCGTACCGACTGCAGGTACATGCACATGCCTGTCAGGAAGTCCTTGGGCTGACCGATATCCATCCAGAACCCTGGAGACAGACAGAGGAAGACAGACAGGTAATCAGTCAGAGAGACAGACAGGCAGACAGACAGATGGGCAGACAGACAGGTAATCAGTCAGAGAGACCGACAGGCAGACAGACAGGCAGACAGACACAGAGGAAGACAGACAGGTAATCATACAGAGAGGCAGACAGACACAGAGGAAGACAGACAGGTAAATCAGTCAGAGAGACACAGACATATGAAACATACATTTAAAGTTGCAAACAAAGCATCCGTGAGGACAACCACTGTGTCCTGTGGAGAGGTTGTGTCGCCAAGGTGACAGAGAGAAAGATAGTGTACCTTGAAGCTCCATAGCGTACAGATGTCTCTCCTCAGCCATGAGGGGAAAGATCTCCTTCTCTATGGAGGTGGGTTGGAGCTGCAGAGACACAACAGTAAGAACCTTCACTTCACAGCCAATCACAGTAGATTTGATATGGTCAAGGAGCTGTGTGCGTGTACAGTAGTGTGGGTAACAGGGTATAAGAATGTGTGTGAGAGTGTGACAGTGTGTGTGTGACAGTGTGCGTGTGACAGTGCGAGTGTGACAGTGTGTGTGTGACAGTGTGTGTGTGAGAGAGTGCGAGTGTGACAGTGTGTGTGAGACAGTGTGTGTGTGACAGTGTGTGACAGTGTGTGTGTGTGTGTGACAGTGTGTGTGTGTGTGTGTGTGACAGTGTGTGACAGTGTGTGTGTGAGGTGGCCTGGGCTCACCTGGATCCTGGACAGCATGGAGGGGCTGAAGATGTACATGCCAGCATTGATCTTGCTGGAGACGAACACCTGGGGTTTCTCCACGAAGCGCTGGATGCGTCCGCTCTCGGCCTCGTACACCACCACGCCGTACTTGGAGGGCTCCTCCACCTTGGTCACCTGACGCACACAGACAAAAGGTCAAGGTCAGAGGTCAGTCCTCCATCCACAGCTGCTGGGGGACCTCTTGGACCCAGGTGACCTGGTCTGCAGGTGAACTGGTCTGCGGGTGACGTGGTCTGCAGGTGACCTGGTCTGCAGGTGACCTGGTCTGCGGGTGACCTGATCTGCCGCTCCCACTCACCACGATGGTGCCCTCCCTGCCGTGGTGCTTGTGGAACTTCAGCATCTCCTCGAAGGGGAAGTCGCAGATGACGTCGCTGTTGAGCACAAAGAACGCCTCGTCGTCGTCTGTCAGCAGCTCTCTGGCCAGGGCCAAGGGGCCGGCTGGGGGGAGAGGGGATGAGCGTTAGGTCATGGTTCCAAGATGACAGGTCTAGCTTCTACATGTCCACTCCCATGTAGGTGGAGCATCTCCTGAGAGAGTGTGGGCAGTGTTGGTGAGGGAGGTGATGTCTGGGCAGAGTTGGGCAGAGGGGAGAGAGACGGGGAGCTCAGAGACGGGGCTCAGTCCTGTGGACTCACCTGTTCCCAGCGGTTCCTTCTCATGAGATAAGGAGATCCGGATGCCAAGCTGTGGAACACAATCAGATCACGTTCAGAGTTTTCCCTTCGTCATATTTCGTAATTCAGACTCAGAATTTGTTGAAGAAACTGTTCTTGTGGTGCTTGACTTCATTGCCAGTCAAGCACCACAGAAAAGATAGTAAAACACAGAGAGACATGTCCTGCTTTCATTGTTTTGTCAAGCCTGTGCATTGTGTCTGTTCTCATATTCTTACCCTTTTTTCCTGAATCCTCATCTCTCTCTCCAGCAGATCAGACATGTAGCTTACAGCCAGGATAACATGGTCCACTCCAGCCTGAAGGAAGGGAGGGAGGGAGGGATGTAGGGAGGGAGAGAGAGAAGGTACGTCATGTGCATCAGCTTCAGTCAACGTCACCACCCTGGTTGACTTGGTGTGGCACACAGGCCTTCCAGCCAGAATAGTCACTACCCTGAACACTGACATTATACCAAGAGCTCTCTTGGAACACGTCAGCTTACAGTTCACCTAAACCCCATCAAATAAGTATTGTATAAACATGGTTACTCTTTATGACTGTGGAGGGTGTTCCAGGGTGTTCCTCACCTTGACTAGCGCCTCCACCTGATGAAGAAGGATGGGTTTGTTACAGAAGTCCACCAGGGGCTTGGGCACGGACAGGGTGAGCGGCCGCAGCCTGGTGCCGTAACCTCCAACCAGGATCAGTGCTTTCATTTTGGGTCGGGGTAGAATGAGATCATCAATCCAAGCATCCGAGTCCTTTGTGTCTGCAGCTAGGGCAATGTGTAGGCGGTCAAATACCTGACAATACAAGGCAGGACACAGGTGACGTATTACAAGCAGCTGACGTCAGTTTTGTTCACTGAAACTGATCCGAAACTTAAAGTATATAAATCAGAATGGCCATTTAATACGGTTGATTAAAAAAAAGACTTGGTAATACAAAGCTATTTATTTCTGTATTAGAACTTCCATGTTCGCAGGCTAGCTACACTTTGAATGAATAAGGACATACTGTAGCTGCCAAGTTCAAAGGTTACTGATTACAGTAGGCTATTGTAGGTACTATATTTGTTTAAGACGTTTATGACAGAGGCTGTGTGCGCTGTGACTAAATGAATGAAGTGGCCAGAACTGAGCCCTGAGGCTTTATGATGGCTAACTAACTGAGCAGCTCATGCCTCTAGCAATCTAGCTAGTGCGATAAATACATACCATTGTATAAACAACAATACAGAAAAAAAACTACTTACGTCATTAGATAACGACCTAAAATTACAGTATCTATAGAGACAGAGACGACTAGGTAAATCTAGAGTTTGTTTGAACTGATAGCTAGGCTAGCTAGCTGTCCAGGTTAACTAGTAAGCTAGCACAGTAGCAGTTAGCTTACCCACTACTACTAGCACTGGCTGGCTAAAAGACGAACATTCGTGTAGGTCAACAACTCAGCGTAAAGATAGTAGTAAAACTCACCTCACAAAGCTCATCAACTCTATTTCTTTCAAATCCTACAAACACACTTCAGTTGTGAATGACACGTAAGCTAACCAACATGTACAACAGGTTTGACTGTTCAAAGCGCTGTCACAGCCTGTGGGCGTAACTGACCTGGAATTTCCTTCTACCGAAACTGACCGTTACATGTTAAAAGGGGTGCATTATATCTATACCTCAAAATAAAAACGTTTGTAATTCACAGATTGGAATAAAAAAACGTACATATCAGTATATTTTATGAAGACGTGGTATCATGTGTTTGTAATGGAATCATTAACATTAAATTTTATTGTAAAATAAAACTCTTAATTCGTTATTGTTTACGCATCTGCAATGGTATGTCTTAAATCCTTATTTGGCCACGCCCACATCCCCCTTGAAGACCAATCAACGGGAAACAACGTGGCGAGGAAGTGTTGTCAAAACGATACCACGTGATTGGTGGACTGCAAAGTGACGCAAAACGTCACGGCTCCAATGAATGGCGTGACATCTAGCCTACATATCTATGTCATAGATGGTTCTTTTCTTCGACGAGGCCAAGATCAAATGAGTGAATTTCTGGAGTGACTAGTGAACAAAAATAGCCAGCGTCATGTTGTTTTACACTAGTTGGCTATTTACCTCTAGCTATTTATGTTCGAGTAATATTATTTTCTTATATTAAATAATTCAACAACCTAATGCAAATGTACTCAACTATGATAAATAATGCACTTGAAGATGATCATCTCCCATGAGGAACACATGTCCAATTATCATTGTCCAATATAGGTCTAATAGTTTGTTTAATGTTAGTTCAAAATATGGACGTTATAATTTATTTATTTAATACTGTATGAAACTATATCTGTTTATTACATTGTCACACACGTAGCCTACAGTGGTAGATATTTGGAAATAATCATGGGATCAACGGAATGCCCTGCAAGTGTCGCTGTTGAAGCATTTCAGAATTTCAATAACAAATGCAGTGCCGTTGGCGGCTTACGAGATTCAAACGTCCATGGATGGATGATGGACGCCTATTTATATACATTTTTTGCGAACGAGAATCGCTCATCCAAATAACGTCACACACTCCACTGCCCTTTCATGGGTCCCGAGCGATAGGCCTACACCGGTCCGGACGATTTTCAACTTCATACAGTGCCCGGTTCTCGACTGCATGGAGCCACAGACACAAACATAGAGATTCCTGCTTTTAAAGTTAGATGAATTCCCGCCAACCACAACCAGCACCACCAATTCAGGTCAAATGCAGTTTACGGGCATGACAATTCAAATATCATAGTCCCAGGGTATGGAGCTAGAAAGCTGACAAAATTATCTGAATTTGAATATGAAAGATCTGAAATATTTGTATGTCGAATTTCATAAAACGTAAATATTTTACTGTTGAATATATAATATCTGAATTATTTGTATGCCGAATTTAACAAAACTGAATTATTTTGTTCCAGAAATACACATTTCTAAAATTCAGGACAGGTGGTCCCTGAGGGCCGGTTTGAGAACCACTGATCTAAAGGGAGATGAGATGCCAAGTTTGTAAACAGCTTCTGCGTGTTACGATTGAACCAGAGACACAGAAAAAAGATGACACAAAGACGCCATTTCTTAAATAAATGTTTTATAGCTCACATTCAAAGTTGTCATAAAGATGTCATATTATAATTCTTAAAAAAATATCCATCCATGCAACAACAACAAAAGGAAAAAATATTATTTTAGGGGAATTTATATGTATATATATATTTCTATATATATTTCTATATCTTTTTTTTGTTTTCACTACAGGTAATTCCTCGTCACATCTATGGAAGGACAACATCCATCCCAGAGGAGAGAATGACTTCACTGAAATCCCTTAACAGCCTCATGGATTATCGTTTCCCTTCTTTGTTTACAAGTGATTGTTCCTTTATCTTCTCTGGCATAGGGCTTTAATCACCGCTAGCAACCCAGCTGCCCCTGTTAGGAACATCATCTGGAGCAAATACCGCCTTAAAAAAATCAAATAAAAACATCAACAAATTAAAATGATCGTTTTACCCCTAACCCCCTCCTCCTGTAGCACCTGGCTGGTGAATATCTGTTCAGTAGAAATCCGTCTTTGGGCATTTTACGACTGTTCTTTCCTCAGCTTTTGTGTTCTTTAAAACAGTAAATAGACCTGAGCGATGTTCCCTTGCTCTCCTTGATATTTACGTGAGCTCTGTACAGTCAACCGATTCCAATACAGGCGTTTTAACACCATTTTAGTGAGCACTACAAGATCAAAGAATGTCTTCCAACCAATTGAAACTAGTTCTGAGGACCCCTTTACCTCTGGAGAAGGGGGGGGGGTCAAGGAGAAGTCACCAAGAACTCCTTACTGTGTTTCCTATCTCTGACTGCATAAGATAAGAGACAACACACACAGCATCTGCAGCAACACAGACAGCGGTTTGACCCCCACGTGTTGGTTTGGCCCCCCCCCCAGCAAAGCTACTTTGTGTGCTACTGTTGTGTTGTGAGCCTGGACGTGAAGCTACAGCGCGTGACGACTGAGCCGGGGTCAGACTCTCCACACAGAGGTCAGAGGTCGCCCCTGACGACCCCTGGATTGAAGATGACGCCGGGGTGATAGTGCTTTAGGGAAGGTCCCTGCTCAAACACAAACAGTCTGACTGACACACTGACAGACCCACGGACAGACACACACACACACACACACACACACGGAGACAGGACTGCCCTGCAGTAAAAGCCAGAGGGGAGAAAAGAATCCACGAATCACCAAAACGTGACGAGTATGGCTACAGTGCAACATTGTTCCATCTACACAGAGAACACCCTAACCAGGTGACACAACACTGGGATGCTCCCTCCAGGATGGAAGAGGAGGGGGGAGACGGGGACGAGGGGGGGGAGGAGGGGGGACACGAGCACACAGGGAGGGGAGAGTGGTGGAGACTCTATTAAAAGCCCCGTCCAGAGTCCAGAAGCCCTCCTTCCTCCCACCAACACGGTCTGATGGAGGGTCTGTAGGTGAGAGGACCTGGACAGGCAGGACCACGCCAGGCCAGCGTCCAGAGTCACCCACGCCGCCGTGACAGAGCCTGGCCAGGTCTTTACAGACCCAGGAAGGTGCTGGAAGGTGGAGGGCACAGGAGCTGGGTCTGGACAGGTTCTATCTCTCTGCTACATGTGCTAACAAAGAACAAAATATCACTGAGTGTCAGTGAAAGAGGAATTCATTTATAGTCTGCCCCCATGAAACAACCCCAAAGAAAAAAAAATGAAGATGAATGAAGAAAAAAGGGGAAAAGCTTTTCGACAACTTCTACAGTGCAAACCAATAAGGGGATGATTTCAGGGATGAGTCTCTAGAAGGGGGTTTGTTAACACAGGGATGAGTGCAGACTGAGGATGAGTACATGGTCCCACTGACATGCCTGGGACTGACTGAGCTACCAGCATCTGGTAACAGCAGAGCGAGAGAAAGAAAGAAATGTCACAACAACAACAACAAAATGAAAAAAAAAGAAAGAGAATAAAATCATATAATAAGGTAATAATACAGTGGCTCTATTAACACTGAGTAAGGGAACTATAAAAAGCAACATCATAAAATGCTGAGCGGTCTCTAAACGAGGCTCCAGACGGAGCGGAGGAGGAGGAGGAGTGTTGATACCCGGGCCTGGCAGGCCTCCTCTTCCCCTGCTCCGCTGGAGAACAGAAGAAGATCTTCTGACCCTTCACCTCCCTTTACAGTAAAGCTCACACAAACAG
This sequence comes from Mallotus villosus, assembly GCA_903064625.1. Lineage (NCBI taxonomy): Eukaryota > Metazoa > Chordata > Actinopteri > Osmeriformes > Salangidae > Mallotus > Mallotus villosus. The sequence goes on along the minus strand of CAEFZP010002296.1, from coordinate 150,764 downwards.
CAGCCAGCGGCCCCGTCTCCATACTTCAACATGGCTCCCTCCCCTCCCCTCCTCGTCCCCTTCCCATCGCTCACCGTTACACGGAGAAGAAACGCCCTGAAATGACCCGACAGCCAATGACAGCGTGCCCGACGGGGGGCCTCAATATTGCTTTTGCGCGTCGTCCTCTAAGATCAGCGATGGTGACGAGGAGGAGAGGAGGAGAGGAAACCTGCCGAGACTATTGAGACGCTGCCGGCGTTTAGGTTTCTCATTTAGACACCTGATAGGACAACTGCAGTGGGAGTGTGTGTTACCTCCCTCCCTCCCCCCTCCCCCCCCACCCTATCCCTCATCACAGGCAGATAGACCGATGAACCCCCTCCCCCCCCTCCCCCCCAGTAAAGAGAGGCTGACCCTGAACTTGCCCTGAGCAGTGGCCCCCCCCTCCTTCTCCCACCCTGATACGAACCTCCGCAATATTTAAACTGGCCACACGGTGGCGACGAACCCCACCCACCCACCCCCCACACACACACAAGGCAGACCTGATGACCCTCTGTGTTTCCCAGAATCATAGCAGCCATTTCTGTCCAGGAGGCTATTATTATTATGGGGTGGTTGTGTGTGTGTAGCTGCCCCCCTCCCGCCCCCCACCCCAGCTCTCCCTAGAGACCAGTGAGGGAGGGAGAAGCTGAAGGTTGAGTCTGAGTCCGGTGGCTAACTGGCCCCCTCAGGGACCCCGACACCGCGACATCTTCAGCAGTCATCGGGCTCCTTCTCCT
>CAEFZP010002296.1:55000-145000 GCA_903064625.1 Mallotus villosus | reverse complement strand
GCAGGCTGGAGGAGGAAGAGGAGGAAGAGGAGGAGGAGGAAGAGGAGGAGGAAGAGGAGGAGGAGGAGGAGAGACCGGTTGAGAACTAGAGCACTTTGATATTGAAAATGTGATGACACAGATCTAAGCTATACATTCACTCATTCTCTCTCTCTCTCTCTCTCTCTCTCTCTCTCTCTCTCCCATACACACCCGCCCACACTCCCCTCCGCCCCAGGCGTACTTCTCGCTGCTGTCGCTCTCGTGCGCGGGCCGCTCGTCCTTGTGCTCGCTGCTGGAGCGCTCGCTGCTAGAACGCTCGCTGCTGGAGCGATGCAGGCTGCGGCGGGAGTGTTTGCGTCGCGGCTGGTCCCTCTCCCCAAGCTCCTCGTGCTCCGCCCCCTCCGTCTCCACGTACGGGTACGCCACCAGGTTGATGTAGCCGTCCATGTCCCCCTCAAAACACACCAGCACCATCCCTGCACACACACACACACAGGCTTGTCTTTTGGAGCCTAAAACTCTTAGGAAAAAAGCTTTTGAAGTTACAGTTGTTCATACTTTACTTGTGAGGACATTTGGTCCCCATGAGGGTCGTTAAACAGGAGTGCAATGGGAGGGAGAGTTAGCAGCAGGCCCGCGTTCATGCCCGAGTGTGATTGTGTGGATATGGTGGGAAGAGGGAGAGTGGGAGTGTTTGGTACCACGACTAGTTCCCTCAGACAGCGGTCTGCCTTTCCCTGCCCTCCGCCTCAGGATGCCAGACACAGCTCTGCCTCTCCTCTAAGGTCTCTACCTCTCCCTGCCCCTCCACCATCCTCCCACTCTCCCTGCACCTCACACCTCCTCCCCCTCCCCTCCACCTCACTCCACCTCTCACCTCCCCTCCACCTCCACCTCCTCCCCTCTCCCTCCCCTCCACCTCCACCTCCTCCCCTCTCCCTCCCCTCCACCTCCTCCCCTCTCCCTGTGTGACACCCTCTCCACTCCTGTCCTGTGCCGGGGAGCAGACCGGGGAGAACGGGGAGCAGACCGGATCACTTCCCCAGCTCCCCTCCTCGGCTCTCTGACTGTCTGGGTGTCGCCTTTCTGCTGTGTCATGTTCCTTACACTACAGCCGCCCCCCCCAGCCACCCCTCTAACGGTCTCTCTCTCTCTCACACACACGGCAGACAGGCAGAGATGGAGAGAGACCAAAAGAGAGGAACAGAGAGAGACAGAAAGAGGAACAGAAGAGAGACAGAAAGAGAGAGAGAGAGAAACAGGGTGAAAGTGTAACACAGGACTTTATCTGTGTGATCCTCCTTAGTAATGTCAGCACCGCCCCAAACCGCTAATGAACTGAGACAGTGCTGATGTCAGAACCTAGGAGAGTGTGTGCGTGTGTGTGTGCGTGAGAGAGAGAGAGCCAGGGAGAACAGGGATGATCAGAGCACACCAGGCTGTATAAAGCACCGGTCTAATTGTGGAAGGGCTCAGTTTAATGACGATCGGGGATTGGCCCTGTGTACGTCTGGGTGTGGCTCTCCCCGCTCTGTCACACCTGCGTGGTCGTAGACAGCCTGGAGCTCTGCCTTCCCCGGGCCTTCCCTCGCTAAGCCCCGGGCACCACAGGAAGAGATCTGCCCTGTTTATCTACCCGCCACCACACGACACCCGGGCAGCATGCAGCTGCAGCCCTGGAGGTCAGACACATCTGCCCCCGTCTCAGCACCCCTCCTCCCCCTCTCTCCCCCTGCCTGTCTGGGAGGGAGGGAGGGAGGGAGGGAGGGAGGGAGGGGAGGGAGGGAGGGAGGGAAAGTGTGAGGTGGGTCGGAGTCCCAAACACCTATTTATAGGCGCGTTTCATGCATTTCTCCCAGGCTAGGAGGTCATCCCTGGGGAGCCCTTGTTGTCATGGTTGGACAATGCAGGGGCTGTGGCCAGGGCCGAGGCTAGGGCAGGGGCTGAGGCGGAGGCTAGGGGCGGAGAGCAGGGCAGGAGTTAGATCTATATATAGCCTCTATAAGGCCCTTCATGGAAACAGACACATGGATGGAAACACAACAAGACCTGCACCAGGGAGGGAGAGAGGGAGGGAGAGAGGGGAGGGAGGGAGGAGGAAGAGAGAGGGAGGAGAGGAGGGAGGGAGGGAGGGGAGGAGAGGGAGAGGAGAGGGAGGGAGAGAGAGAGAGGAGAGAGACAGAGAGAGAGGGAGGGAGAGAGGGGAGGAGAGAGAGCAAGAGAGAGGGAGAGAGGAGAGAGACAGAGAGAGAGGAGGAGAGAGGGGAGGAGAGAGAGAGAGAGAGAGAGAGAGAGAGAGAGAGAGAGAGAGAGAGACAGAGAGAGAGGGAGGGAGGGTCGCCTCAACTGGAGTGCATCCAAAGCAGTGACATTGGGAAAGTGCTTCACACACACACACACACACACACAGTGTTAATCTATATCACACACCTCTCAGTAGTCTAACCTCAGAGGACAAACACAAACTGCAGCACTCACTATAGAGCAGTAGCATCTCTCTCTCTCAGAGCACTAATGACCAGCATGCCTCTCTGATAAGGCCAGATGCCAGATAAGTGCATTTGACTCATCAGAATCTGAACAGACTTCCCTGACCCCTGTCTGGATCAGGAAGCAGATGGATCATGAAGGTTGTCTATGTGCAGCTCTGGACAAAATCAGCCCATGTTCTTCAAGTCCCAGACCCAGGCCCAGGACAGGCAGGAAGACAGAGGAGTGGGGAGATACATGTGTGTATCTCTCTGTGTGTGTGTATCTCTGTGGTGACTGTGTGTGTGTCAGATCCCTGCTAATGGAGTCTGTAAAACAGACCAGATCCTGCTGGCTGTCCTGTTTCCTGCAGAGCTGACCCGGGGACCAGGGAACAGGACCGGGGAACAGACCCAGGGAGCAGGACTCAGACTCAGGGGCGCTGTGCTGGCTGTGTGGTAGCGTTGCTACAGCAGACACAGCTCCCTGACAGCTAGCAGGCTGAGAGGCAGAGCAGAGCAGAGCAGGAAGCATGTGTATCCTTTTGAAACACCTCTCTGACGTGACACTGATCTCAGACACTTCTGCTGGACAGGAATTCCTATTATCCTGCCAACGTACCAACGCTGTCTCAGACAGGGAGTATGTGTGTGTCTGGTGTGTGTGTCTGGTGTGTATGCGGTGTGTGTGCAGTGTGTGTGTGTATAATGTGTTTGTGAGGTGTGTGTGCAGTGTGTGTGTGTATGATGTGTTTGTGCAGTGTGTGTCTGTGGTGTGTGTGCAGTGTGTGTGTGCAGTGTGTGTGTGCAGTGTGTGTGTGTGCAGTGTGTGTGTGTGCAGTGTGTGTGTGTGCAGTGGTGTGTGTGCGCTCCTCCTCCCCTCACCTTTGTACTCGGGGGTGAACTCCCTCATGTCGGGGGGCAGGGACTCGTAGAAGCGCTGCTCCCTGGTGATGAGGGGCTTGCAGACCGTGTGGTCGTCGTAGCGCATCATGCTAGTGTGACCTCCGACCTGGTGCATGAAGGGCTCCAGGTTCACCCCCCCGCCCCTCCGGCCCCCCGGGCACCCCTGGCCCCCCTGGGCCTGCCCTACCCCCGGGCCCCCCTGGGCCTGCCCTACCGCTGGTCCCGCGCCGTGCTTGCCCGCTTCCATGGCGTGCGGGAGGCACATGACGCTGGGGGGGCGGGAGGGGGCGGGGGCATGGGCGCGGGCGCGCAGGCCGGGCGAGCAGGGCGGGGCGCAGGGAGGAGGCGGCTGAGAGCGCACGCTGCCGCCGGGAGGGGGAGGAGCCAGCCCGCCGGCCACGCCCGCCAACCGACTGATCCAATCCCCGCTTGACGACAAGCAGGGTGTGTCACGCCTGCTGCCTCCTGGAAGAGGGGAGGGGGGAGGGGGAGGAGGGTGGGGGGGGAGAGGGGGAGGGAGAGAGAGGGGAGGAGAGAGAGAGGGGAAGGAGAGGGGAGAGAGAGAGTGTTAGTAATGATCTTCTCCACATCATTTAGTCATTTAGCAACTCTTATCCAGAGCGATCCCATCCCATCCACTTCCATCTTGGAGGTGACTGCAGAGAAACACCAGAGCAGACCCAGACCAGATGAGTAAGAGGCCAGATGAGTAAGGGCCCAGCCAGGCCTCCTGCCAGGCCTCCTGCCAGACCCTTAAAAGGTGATCCAGTTCTGTTAGACTCCTAGGGGCTCAGCTAATTGAGCGATTGATCTAACCACTGACACACCCCTGCATTCCCATTGGCTCTATAACGCCTGCATGTGGTCTGTGGCATGTGTGTGTATATGTGTGTATGCATGTGTATATGTGTATGTGTGTATGTGTGTGTGTGTGATGTGTGTGTATATGTGTGAAAGGTCCTATTTAGTGTCATGGGAAGCGACATGGGGCCTTTCACAAACAGAAGAGAGCTCTGAGGCTGGAAGCTCTGAAAGCTCTTTCAAGTTCACACACACACACACACACACACACAGTCAGGTGGGGCGAGGGGCTCATCGCCCCCCTCACACCTGCTGTGAGTGTTCCACTTGACATTCATCTACAAACTGCAACCACCACAGAGGTGCTAAGAGCTTGTAAACAGCCTGTGTGTGCGTCTCAACTGACATTCACCTACAAACACACACTTAATCCTTATCACCACACATGCACTCATAAAGACACTCAGCGGGGGGGCGTCTTCATAGTCTGCAGCGGCCTACTTCCAGACTGTCTCTACACCCTTACCCTTCTCCTCAAGCTGAGGGAGGAGGAGAGGTGAGAGGAGGTGAGAGGAGGTGAGGAGGAGAGAGGAGAAGGTGAGGAGGAGAGGGGTAGAGAGGAGGAGAGGGGGAGAGAGGAGGTTAGAAGAGGAGAGGAGGAGAGGAGGTAAGGAGGAGAGAGGAGGAGAGAGGAGGAGGGTGAGGAGGAGGTGAGGAGGGAGAGGAGGTAAGGAGGTGAGGAGGAGATGAGGAGGAGAGAGGAGTAGAGGAGGTAAGAAGGTGAGAAGGAGGAGAGGAGGTGAGGAGGAGAGAGGAGGTGAGGAGGTGAGGAGGAGGGGAGGTGAGGAGGTGAGGAGGAGGGGAGGTGAGGAGGTGAGGAGGCTGGTGTACAGAGTTGAGACGCAGCCCTGGCGAGCAGTGTCACCAGCGAGTCGCTGAGGTCAGCAGAAAGAGAGTGACTTGAGCGGATGAATAACATGACAGCAAATCACACTCCTTATCCTGCCCAGCCGTACCCACCCCGATCTGGGCAGACAGTGACCGACACACAGGCACATCCCCTGACTCACAGCAGGATAACACCCAGTGACATTCAAGTGTTCCATCTTGCAGGCAAAGCTGATCCATCATGAGGATCTGCTTAGAGGGCTGGTGACCTCCTGCAGGCTGCAGCTTCACACTCAGGAGACTCGAACCACCTCCAGACTCGAACCACTTGGAGACTCTAACCACCTCCAGACTCGAACCACCTGAGACTCTAACCACCTCCACCTCCAGACTCGAACCACCTCCAGACTCGAACCACTTGGAGACTCTAACCACATCCAGACTCGAACCACCTCCAGACTCGAACCACCTGAGACTCTAACCACCTCCACCTCCGACTCGAACCCCTGAGACTCTAACCACCTCACCTCCCTAACCACCTCCAGACTCTAACCACCTTCACCTCCAGACTCGAACCACCTCCAGACTCGAACCACCTGAGACTCTAACCACCTCCACCTCCAGCTGCTAGCTTCAACACTGTAGCTAAACACAAACCTGCTAGTGAAGACTAGACTTGAAACATTTACAACCCCCCCCCTCACACACACACACACAAACATTTGCAGGATTCAAGGAATCAATGATCAAGAGCAGATTTATAGATGCTTTTATAAACATGAGACAGGTTGGTTTACAGTCTCCGATGTAACTTCACACAGTGTTTAAAGTAGCTGTTACCCATTGGCAAGCTTAAATCACCCTCATCCAGGACGATAGAAGCACAAATGATGTGTGTGTGTGTGTGTGGTGGAGTGTGTGTGTGTCTAACCATACATGGTCATAGTGTAACAGCTGCTTTATCACCGAGGCACAGACTGAAGGTTACAAAAACACAGAACTGCAGCCCTCACACACACAAGCACTCACACACACACACACACACATACACACACACACACTTTACAACAGTCCCAGTCAAGGTTAGAGATGTCCATCTCCTCCATCAACACATCACAGCTCATGTGGGCACACAGGCTTGGGGAGGACAGTCCCACAGCTGGAGCAGAACAGTCAGGCTCAGCATAACCAGGCTCGTCAGAACAGTCAGGCTCAACATAACCAGGCTCGTCAGAAGAGTCAGGCTCAACATAACCAGGCTCGTCAGAACAGTCAGGCTCAACATAACCAGGCTCGTCAGAACAGTCAGGCTCAACATAACCAGGCTCGTCAGAACAGTCAGGCTCAACATAACCAGGCTCGTCAGAACAGTCAGGCTCAACATAACCAGGCTCGTCAGAACAGTCAGGCTCAACATAACCAGGCTCGTCAGAACAGTCAGGCTCAACATAACCAGGCTCGTCAGAACAGTCAGGCTCAACATAACCAGGCTCGTCAGAAGTCAGGCTCAACATAACCAGGCTCGTCAGAACAGTCAGGCTCAACATAACCAGGCTCGTCAGAACAGTCAGGCTCAACATAACCAGGCTCGTCAGAACAGTCAGGCTCAACATAACCAGGCTCGTCAGAACAGTCAGGCTCAACATAACCAGGCTCGTCAGAAGTCAGGCTCAACATAACCAGGCTCGTCAGAACAGTCAGGCTCAACATAACCAGGCTCGTCAGAACAGTCAGGCTCAACATAACCAGGCTCGTCAGAACAGTCAGGCTCAACACAACCAGGCTAACTAGTTCACTGTGATTGCATTACAGCTCCACTGGATCTGCTGTCGCTCAACACAGGCACATCCAGTCAAAACCACGTCTGGGAAAGCCATCGTGCGATCACAACATGTTTATTGGATGTTATGCAGTCGTTGACCCCTGACCCCGCCCCCCGGGAGATGTCGTTCTCTGGGCTCAGCTGGATAAGGAGAGCTGGATGACTGACAAGCCGTGGTCCCCAGTGACCCCCCAGACATCTGCTCTAAATAAACATGTTGCTTCAAAGCAGCCCCCGCCTCTGCACTTCTAGTGTGTGTGTGTGTGTGTGTGTGTGTGTGTGTGTGTGTGTGTGTGTGTGTGTGTGTGTGAGCGTGTGTGTGTGTGTGTGTGTGTGTGTGTGTGTGTGCGTGTGTGGTGTGAGCGTGTGTGTGCGTGTGTGTGTCCTGTGTACGTGCTGCTGCACTTTGCGAGGCATGCCAGGCTGAGCTGGTCTCACGCCAGCGTGTCACCGGAGCGGCTCGACTCTGAGTGGAGCGACTCTGAGCGGGGCGCTGGGAGAGAGGGAGGAGACCCCTGGCTCGCACGCCCGGCCACGCCCCCCGATGATGACACCTTGTCGCTCTCTGGCCTCTACCGTCAGGCATGTCAGCCATGATGGCGTCCGGGGAGGACCAGCGCAGCGTTAAAAGGTCGTGGAGGAGGGCGTGGGGCTTAACAAGGACAATAACACCCAATGAGAGCCTGACAGCTTCTGTCATCGAATCACATTCTGCTCCCGGAAAGGCTAACGCCACACAAACCCATGTGTGTGTGGTACTGTCACCTCCGAGCGAGCTTGCACACACACACACACACACACACAGAGGGATGGAAATAGAAGCGTTTTAACATTCCAAGTCCCAGGCTGATGTATTTTTAGCTGCTCTCAGAAATGAGGGAGACGGCAGGTATGGCCCAGGCCGGGTGTTGTGACGCTGCCTGCTCCGCTGTCTCCTGCACGGCCCCAGAACCTCCTCCTGTACGGCCCCAGAACCTCCTCCAGCACGGCCCCAGAACCTCCTCCTGTACGGCCCCAGAACCTCCTCCAGCACGGCCCCAGAACCTCCTCCTGTACGGCCCCAGAACCTCCTCCTGTACGGCCCCAGAACCTCCTCCTGTACGGCCCCAGAACCTCCTCCTGTACGGCCCCAGAACCTCCTCCTGTACGGCCCCAGAACCTCCTCCAGCACGGCCCCAGAACCTCCTCCTGTACGGCCCCAGAACCTCCTCCTGTACGGCCCCAGAACCTCCTCCTGTACGGCCCCAGAACCTCCTCCTGTACGGCCCCAGAACCTCCTCCTGCTGAGGGCCAGTAGAACCTCCACCACTCAGGACGGGTGGTGGAAAACAATCTCCTTTTCTCATCCTTGTCTCCTCCTTCTCTCTCCTCCTGCTCTCCTTCTCTTCTCTCCGCTCCTTCTGCCATTTGCTTCTCTCTCCGTCTCCCCTTCCCTCTCTTTCTCTCCTCTCCTCCCAAACTGTTACCCTTCTAATCCCGAATCCCCAGATGAAGTAAAGACACGACCCTTGACTAATCCAATCCAGATCACATCAAAGACATTACAATCCTGAGAAAATCCAGTCCTCATCCACGGTAAATTAGCTGGGATTTGATGTTTGTTGACATTAAGCCTCACGGCGTATCTTGGGTCGTAAAAGGCTGACACAGTGAAATAGAGCGACAACAAACAAGCGGGCGGGAGTGGACGTCCCCTGGGAAGAGTGTGTTGTCCTCAGGCCAGCATGGAGGCAGGCTGGCGTCATTCAGCCCATCGCTTTCCATGCAGGGGGGGGAGACTGTCAACACTGCACAACCTGATCGTCCTCACTGCCACTCCCCAGTCTCCCTGTCTGACCCCGTGTCCCCCCGCACACACACACACAAGGTCCTCTACATCACTTGATACACACAGTACCTCTCCCCTACAGCACACCTCCAAGTAGAGCACCGTACTGTACTCACTTATGTGTCTGTGTGTGGAGCCAGGTTCTGGACAACCAGGGCACAGGCAGAGGAGAGAGGGCGGTGACCCTGGAGAAGACTCTGTTCCTGGGCTCGGCAGCTCAGTCCCCCCTGGCTGGCTGGTGTCCAGTCACGACTCCAGGCCTCCGCTTCCACACCCAGGAGGGGGGATGAGATGAGAAACATCACCTCCACTTTCCCTAACTTTATCCCGACCCCTTCCTGTCTCCTCTCCCCCCCCCCTGCCGCAGACAGACAGCGCAGGTGAAACAGGTGAAACGAGAGGACCAGGAGAGACCAGTAGAGAGACCAGGAGAGACCAGGAGAGAGACAATATGAGGGAAGACGAGGGCAGCTGTTCTCGCCCACCACATGACCAGAGTTGTGGGATATGCACTCACGGAAACACACACTGCTAGACAGCCAGACAACCAGCCAGCCAACCAGCCAGCCAGCCAGCCAGCCAACCAGCCAGCCAGCCAGAAAACCAGCCAGGGCAGAGGCCTCAACAGCAGACGACCTGTGCTGACGTCCTTCAGAACCGGCCGAGCGCCCCCGACGAAACGAAAAACACAAAAAAAATAAAACGATCATCAAACGGAACGGAAGCGTCCGTGTCCCAATCTAATAGAAAAGCTCCGTGAGGCAGAGAGAGAGACAGCTGCCCGCTGTACACATGCTGAACAACACAATGGAACCTGACGGAAGGAACGACACCATGAATGATGCAGAGAGGTGTGGAGGCAGGACAGGGAGGCTGGACAGACACCTGACAATGGGCTCTGTGGAGCTTGCTGCCTCTGCTAATTGTCCCGTGGACACGCGGTGATGAGGCTGTAATTGGTATGCAGATTGGGTCCCCGACGCTGGACACAACCGTAAGCGCCTCTCACAAAGAGAGACATGCAGCATGACAGGATGAAAGGAGTACACACGACACACTAACACACACTAACACACACACTACACTAACACACACGCGTGCTAACACACACTCGAGCACCTCTCTGTCCACTAAGAAGAGCACTTACAGTACAAAGCTCATTAGTTAATACATGGATCCGGCTTTCACTCACCAACGACTTTCTTGTTTTTTAACTCTTTCTCTGACTCGTTCTTGCTCTCTAAATCCCTCTCTCTCTGACTCTCTTGCTCTCTAAATCCCTCTCTCTCTCTGCCTCTCTCTCTGACTCTCTTGCGCTCTAAATCCCTCTCTCTCTCTGCCTCTCTCTCTCTGACTCTCTGACCCCCCTTAACTCCCGTGTCCTCTTGACTCTCTCATGCTCTCTAAATCCCTCTCTCTCTCTGACTCTCTCTCTCTGACTCTCTCTGACCCCCCTTGACTCCTGTGTCCTCTTGACTCTCTCGCTCCCTGATCACTCTCCGGCTCTGACTCAGTCCATCCCCTAGGCCCACCCAGCTGCCTGGCTCTCCTTATATAACTCCACAACAGCCGGGCCATCCAAACACTGGGAGAACATCACAGCGTGCGTGTGTGTGTGTGTGTGTGCGTGTGTGGGGAGAAGGATGCATGTGTGTCCTGTCCTGGCCTAGCCTAGTGTGCATTCACTCCACTGATGCGAATGTGATGGTTAGCTTGGACATTCTGGATGCTTCCAGTGTGTGTTCTGGTCAACAGAGACTGTATGTCCTGATTGGGAAGAGAACTTAGGAGTACCCAGAGAGCTGCAGTCTCTCAACGTGAGTCATGCTAGCTTCAGCTTCAGCCGGGTAACATGATTACCCTCTGCCCTGCGGGGCAATGAGCTACTACTGAGGGGAGAGGAGAGGGGGAGGAGGAGGAGGAGAGGGGGAGGAGAGGAGGAGGAGAGGGAGAGGGAGGAGGAGGAGAGGAGAGGGGGAGGAGAGGAGGAGAAGGAGAGGGGGAGGAGAGGGGAAGGAGAGGGAGAGGAGGAGGAGGAGGAGGAGGAGGAGGAGGAGAGGGGAAGGAGGAGGAGACGGGACGGGGATTAGGCCTCATCAGCAGGGCAGGAGTGTGGAGGAGAAGAGGAGCAGGGTTACTCTAAGAGCAGTTAAGTCTGGAGCTCTTGTAATACCAGGGCCACAACGTCAACATCAACCTCCAACACCAGAACAACATCAGAACATACCAGAACACACCATTCACATTCCCCGAGCAGGACTCACTGCAGACCAGCAGTGTGTGTGTGTGTGTGTGTGTGTGTACGTGTGTGTGGGTGCATGCGTGCGTGATTGAATGGCTTCTCACTGTGGTCACTGGTTTCAAATGTCACATTCTCATATTGCCAAGTTCATCATTTTCCACGTACACAGACACACAACACACACACACACACACACACACAGGACAGCCATGTGATGGATGACTGCAAGTGGAGACATCCCCCCCACCAGCCATCAGCTCTCTCACGGCCCCCAGGACACCACATCTGATAAACACCCCACTGTGAAAGAGACGTCTTCATCACAGCTGTGGCATCTGCACCTTCTTCCTCCTCCTGCTCTGGTGGCCTGGAGGAGAGGGCCTGGAGGAGGGGGTCTGGAGGAGAGGGTCTGGAGGAGAGGGCCTGGAGGAGAGAGCCTGGAGGAGAGGGTCTGGAGGCGGAGATCTGGAGGAGGGAGATCTGGAGGAGGGGGTCTGGAGGAGGAGGGGGGCCTGGAGGAGAGGGTCTGGAGGAGAGGGCCTGGAGGAGAGGGTCTGGAGGAGAGGGCCTGGAGGAGAGAGCCTGGAGGAGAGGGTCTGGAGGGGAGATCTGGAGGAGGGGGTCTGGAGGAGGAGGGGGGCCTGGAGGAGAGGGTCTGGAGGAGAGGGCCTGGAGGAGAGGGCCTGGAGGAGAGGGCTGGAGGAGAGGGCCTGGAGGAGAGGGCCTGGAGGAGGAGATCTGGAGGAGAGGGCCTGGAGGAGGAGATCTGGAGGAGAGGGTCTGGAGGAGAGGGCCTGGAGGAGGAGATCTGGAGGAGAGGGCCTGGAGGAGGGGGTCTGGAGGAGGAGGGGGCTGGAGGAGAGGGCCTGGAGGAGGGGGCCTGGAGGAGAGGGTCTGGAGGAGGAGATCTGGAGGAGGGAGATCTGGAGGAGGGGGTCTGGAGGAGGAGGGGGCCTGGAGGAGAGGGTCTGGAGGAGAGGGCCTGGAGGAGAGGGCCTGGAGGAGAGGGCCTGGAGGAGAGGGCCTGGAGGAGAGGGCTGGAGGAGGAGATCTGGAGGAGAGGGCCTGGAGGAGGAGATCTGGAGGAGAGGGTCTGGAGGAGAGGGCCTGGAGGAGGAGATCTGGAGGAGAGGGCCTGGAGGAGGGGGTCTGGAGGAGGAGGGGGCCTGGAGGAGAGGGCCTGGAGGAGGGGGCCTGGAGGAGAGGGTCTGAGGAGGAGATGGAGGGGGAGTCTGGAGGAGGGGGTCTGGGGAGGAGGGGGCTGGAGGAGGGGTCTGGAGGAGAGGGCCTGGAGGAGAGGGCCTGGAGGAGAGGGCTGGAGGAGAGGGCTGGAGGAGAGGGCCGGAGGAGAGGGCTGGAGGAGAGGGCTGGAGGAAGGGCGGAGGAGGGGGCCTGGAGGAGAGGGCCTGGAGGAGGGATGGAGGAGGGGCTGGAGGAGGAGGGGGCTGGAGGAGGGGCTGGAGGAGAGGGCTGGGGAGGGGCTGGAGGAGGGGGGCTGGAGGAGAGGGCCTGGAGGAGAGGGTCTGGAGGAGAGGGTACATACTGACCCCGGCTCCCTCTGATCGCCCTCCCAGAGAGGCCGTGGAGATCCACCCTGAGTAGTGTTTGTGTGGAGTAGAGAGCTCAGAAAGGATTAACACAGGGCCCATGGATGACTCATCACTGGCGGGGGGAGGGGGGGAGGGAGGGGGGAGACAGGGAGGGGGGAGGGTCGCCTCACGACTGAGACCCGAGGACGTCACACTGCTGAGGGCATTGCTGCATTGTTACGACGAGCCTGGCTTGTCCTCACCGCTGCAGCGAGAACGTAGGCATGGTGACGCTGTCATCGCTAGCAGGGGGTGTTGTTGACGTTACGCACGCACGCACGCAGGCACCACATTTCATCAGACAGTGTATTGCACGAGTACACTGTAAGGCGTGTATGTTGTGTGTGTATCTGTGTTTGTATGAGTGAGTGTGTGTGTTGTATGTAAGACTGAGGACTGTGCCTGTGTGAGTGTGTGTTTGTATGTGTGTGTGTGCGTGAGCGTGTGTTTGTTTGAGTGAGTGTGTCTGTGTGTGAGTGTGTGTTTGTGTGTGTGTGAGGACGTGTGTGTGTGTGTGTGCATGCCTTCCTGCTTGTGACCTCCATGGATCGTCAGGATGAATGGCTGTCCACACAAAAATGTTCACAGGGTGTTCCCACAGCAAGCACGCTAGCAGCCTGCTAGCAAGCGCTGCAGTATTCCTCCAGGGAATTGTGTGTGTGTGTGCGCGCGTGTGTGGGAGATCGGGTGTGTGTGGGCATATCCCTGTCCGCTAACTGAATGAACATGGCGTTCATTTGCCCGGGGGCCACAGATGCTGCCCTCAGCGTCCAAGCCCCTCACACACACACACACACACACGTCCTCACACACACACACACACGTCCCAGCAGCACTGGAGGAGAACAGCTCTGATAGTCTGAACAGACGAGGCCAGATCTGACTGCTGTGACTTGAACACTGTCACTCTCCTCCTGCTCCCCCTGCAGCTGGTCTCCCAGGAGAGGGCACAGCCTGGGCACAGCCTGGACACAGCCTGGGCACAGCCTGGACACAGCCTGGGCACAACTGGAGCTGGACTCCACCGGATACTGTGTTCATTAGTTAGTGTCCACTGGGGGGTTTGGATGTGAAAAAGATCGTAACCCTATTCTTTATTTAATTTCCTGATATTTTGTTTGATCGTTTTATTTAACAAATACTAACTGTACTTTTTGTCTGCTCAGCTCGTACATTGTTTTTGTTTTCATTTTTTCCGTGTGACCAGGATAACGTATGCTTTGACTGAAATGTTATTTCACTATCTGACCTCGTCATATTTGTCTTCTGTCAAGCTGTACCATGTGAGCTGTTGTTTGCTGTATTTGCAAATAAAGAACACCACTTTCTCTTTTTAAAACCCCTCCGTCCCTCCCTCCCTCCCTCCCCCCTCCACCTCCACTCCCCACAGTAGAAGAGCGTCGGGCTGCTAAGTGCTGGGTTCTAGAGCTCCCCAGGAACCACAAGGAAATCTCCTCTAAATAACAAACAACTCCATCACATTAATCTGCCCTGTCCTGTCCCGGCCCTCTTTAAGTTGTTTTCCAATGTGGGTTGGGTTCTCATCAGTAAATGAGATTTGAAGAGCTCTAAGTAGCCCTTACATCACCAGCGTGCAGGGCGGGGGGTAGGGGGGGGTGGTGTAGGGTTAGCGGTGAGCGCGCCGCGAGCTAGCTCCCTGACACTGGGACAACAGCAGCTCCAGATTAGCATCTATTTCCATCCGGACTTATGCGTGGGAAAGCCCCAAGAAGAGCGAGGTCTTTCGAGGAAAGCGCCCGACACCACAGAACAAGCAGGTCCTCACTGACCTCTTTGGCACACGAGGAAACGCATCGTCCACACTCTGGGAGGGGCACAAACATGCCAGGCAGGAACACCTGAATATGACCACATCTTCAGGAACACCTGAATATGACCACATCTTCAGGAACACCTGAATATGACCACATCTTCAGGAACACCTGAATATGACCACATCTTCCCGTTGCAAAGGAAAGCTCACATCTCCAGCTGGTTGCCAAGTACCTGACAAACAGACCACACACCAGACCAGCTCCTGGCTGTGACGGAGGGAGACTGATAACTCAGTTTAAGCCCTGCAGGACACGTCCACACAGACTGCCTGCCCTGCCTGCCTGCCTGCCTGTCTGCCTGCCTGCCTGTCTGCCTGCCTGCCTGTCTGCCTGCCTGCCTGCCTGTCTGCCTGCCTGCCTGTCTGCCTGCCTGCCTGTCTGCCTGCCTGCCTGCCTGCCTGCCTGCCTGCCTGCCTGCCTGCCTGCCTGCCTGCCTGCCTGCCCTCTCCCTGGTCCTCTGGTCAGACAGCAGGCGAGAGGATGAGAGTTCAGGTGTTCCCGGGCAGAGAGAGCAATTCAGGCGTGGATGTGAATAACCAAGGAGATGGACATGATGTACAGACTAGAACAGCTGTCCACCTTGCTGGCCTGGTAACATCAGACCAGTCCAACACTCTCTCACCTGTCTAGTCCAGCCAAACACACACACACTCTCTCACCTGTCTAGTCCAGCCAAACACACACACACTCCATCACCTGTCTAGTCCAGCCAAACACACACACACTCTCTCACCTGTCTAGTCCAGCCAAACACACACACTCCATCACCTGTCTAGTCCAGCCAAACACACACACACTCTCCCACCTGTCTAGTCTAGCCAAACACAGACACACTCTCTCACCTGACCTGTCTAGTCCAGCCAAACACACACACACACACTCCATCACCTGTCTAGTCCCGCAAAACACACACACACACACACACTCTCTCACCTGTCTAGTCCAGCCAAACACACACTCTCTCTTCCACCTCTAACCAGTCCTGGCCACACAAGTCCCCCCCTGCCTAGCATACAGCCTGTAGAGCGTAGAATACAGTACAGTAAACAACCTACTATTGTACAGGACTATAGTACTGACAGCAGAGAGAACTATAACCCCGCTCTCCTCACGGTTACCTTCTCATCCTGATACAAGCAGGCAGGCAGGCAGTCACAGATGTTTACCTTGTCCTCTTCTCCAGAAACCTGCTCTCCCTCTCAGCACACGGCCAGCGTCTCCCTCACGCTGCTCCACACACACACACACACACACACACACACACACAGCGGACACACACTCCGGGTGTTGGGTTACAAACGCAGAAGTCGCAGGCTCGGACACCAAGGAGCTTCTCTAGTCCCACACACGGCTAGATCATGGCCCCTGGATGAGTCCCAGAGAGAGGGGAGGGTGGGAAGGAAGGAGAGGGGGAAGTGAGAGAGAGAAAGTGCAACGGACAGGAAGGAAGGGAGGGAGAGAGAGGTGACCCTGCTAAGCCTCTTTCCTGTTTGTTTGTTGGACAAGCTGAGACACAAGAGGACAGATTAGACTTTCACAGCAACAACTACGTTCTAACTGGCTGGCTGGCTGGCTGGCTGCCCTGCCTGGCTGCCTGGCTGGCTGCCTGACTGACTGGCCATGCAGGCAATGTAGTGGTTCTAATTTTAACCTACGTCCCTGTAGGATTAAGAGGACCTATGATTAGAGGGTCTATCAGGGGGCTGTTCCCCCGGGCTGGGCCGTGGTGAGTCAACAACAGTACGTGTGCTCAGTCTGGAGCTCTGGCCCCCTGCCCTGGAGCTCTGGCCCCCTGCCCTGGAGCTCTGGCCCCCTGCCCTGGAGCTCTGGCCCCCTGCCCTTGAGCTCTGGCCCCCTGCCCTGGAGCTCTGGCCCCCTTCCCTGGAGCTCGAGCCCCCTGCCCTGTAGCGCTGGCCCCCTGCCCTGGAGCTCTGGTCCCCCCTGCCCTTGAGCTCTGGCCCCCTTCCCTGGAGCTCTGGCCCCCTGCCCTCGAGCTCTGGCCCCCTGCCCTGGAGCTCTGGTCCCCCCTGCCCTCGAGCTCTGGCCCCCTTCCCTGGAGCTCTGGCCCTGTGCCCTGGAGCTCGGGCCCCCTGCCCTGGGTCGTTGTCCAAAGGCTGTCAGGCAGTAGTAAATACTCGGCTCCACACCAGGTGAAGAGGACCAGAACAGCAGTCAGCAGATACCATGGACAAGGTGACAGCATCGCAGCAAGCCTGACTTTATAGGATCTATTCTGGAGCATGGACTCAACGCAGAAGGCATCTGTAGCACGAGCAGCCATCACTGAACCCGGGGGGGGCTATATTAGACGTGCGCTTGCCACATCTCCCGGCTTTTCTGGATGAGCCGTCAGTCTGGGAGATATCACTGCATCCTGTCAGGCTGTTCAGCCTCCTGATTGGTTAAAGGCTGCGGCTGTCTCTTCCTTAGATGGCTAACCGGGAATCACTTACGCAAGGGAGCTTTAACCCATTCAGAAGCACACACACACACACACACACGTATACACACACACATGTTTATAAACACACACTACAGATGTGGTAGACGTAGGCCTTGACCTGGGACACAGTGAGTCTGAAACAGCACCAACAAGCCGTCCTGCCTGCAGCTGCGTTTAACCTCCAAACTAGGACATGAAAGGTTCATGGCCACATTAACAAACTATTAAATAATCTATACAACACTAATTATTCCACAGTCCAAGCCTGTATGTGCAGCACAACCAATCACCACTGTCTGACGGCATCACGTGATAAAGCAGGAAATACAGCAGCAGAGTGTGGGGAGGAGAGAGGATCTTGGGCTTATTTAGATTGGAGCGGGTGAATGGATGTAATAACTTAAAACCATGTTGACTGGGCCATCCTGGCAGGCGGGACACACCTCGGGTCCAGGAAAGAGGAAGAACAGACAGTGAGCCAAACATCTTGGAAAATATGACAAAGCCGCCTGCTGGCCCTGAGTCCTGGCTGCATGCGCTCAGGGATGAAGTCAAATATTTAGATTGGAGGAGGGGTTGGCGGAGGAGGGGTTGGGGTTGGCGGCTGTGGGTAGGCCTACCAGTCTAATGTGTGTTAGTGCCCTGGTAGGCTTGGGGAAATAGACCTACAGACAGCTAAAACAACAGTTAGAAAACAGCTATAACAAGCACGTAACATACGCTAGATGACCCAACTTTTGTTTCACGTTAAGACACCACGTCTCACATGCCAAGTTAGGAATACGAACACACCGGAAGTTCTCACGACACTACCCAGGCCCTGCCTTTATAACGTCACATTTTAGCTGACACCAGGCCTTCTGGCCTTCATAAACCATATCAAGGTCACGTCGAGATCTTCCTACAAGCATGTTGCCATATCAGCACATTGGTTATCATTGCTGAAGAAGACTTTTAACTGTTTGAAATATAGCTGCAAAGAGAGTGTAAATAAGGGGTATGGTCACTAAAGACAGCTGTGCTGACACAGAGAACAGCACGATCACAGCAGTCTCTCCTGTCTCCCCCGACACACCCTTGATCCCAAACTCCAAACTCTCCGTGGCAACGTAAAGCGATTTCAACACTAAGCGAACAGGAGAAGTCATCCAGCAGACACAATGTGTGTGTTCATACGTACGGTGTGGGTGGGTGGGTGCCTGCACGATTGTACGCAAACACAACCGTGTGTTTGTGTGTCTGTGCGCTTTAACGAACCAACGCGTGTGTGAGAAATTGTTGACCTTCAGAAAGAGAAAGGGAGTGGGAGGTGGGGGTGTGGTGGTGGGAGGGGCGAAAACGAGGATCCCATGTGTGACAGGGCCACACTCAGAAGGTGACAGATGAGGACAGGAGATGCCTCTTGCCAGCCCCTGGTTCGAGGGGTCAGGGGGGTGATGACAGGCCAGCGGACGGACATTAGCAGCCATGTCAGAAGTCCTGACAGCTTGCAGAGCTTCCTGATCCAGCTCACGAACACCGTGTTCCCCTATCAGTCTGGCCTGGGAAGCAGCCTGGCCTGGGAAACAGCCTGGGGAAGCAGCCTGGCCAGGGAAGCAGCCTGGCCTGGGAAGCAGCCTGGCCTGGGAAGCAGCCTGGCCTGGGAAGCAGCCTGACCAGGGAAGCAGCCTGACCTTGGTCAGGGGTCAAACGCCACATGCTCTTGTTATTGTTGACGTTTTTATTCACGCGGCAATCAAACTACATTACTACGTGGGGGCCATAAAGATTTGTACCCATCCAGGTCCACTTGCCAGCCCCTCCACGTCAAGACCAGACACCGTCTCATGCTGGACGGAGACCGCGACAGAAGACCCTGACGGCCCCAGGCTGCAGACTCCTCAGCAGGCTAAACATCTGCACCTAGCGCGCTGCAGGCTGACTGAGCTCCAGAGATCCCCCGGCACGATCTGCGCCCGACAGGTTCTCACAGGGCCTCAGGAGGACAGGACTGTCTCCTGCACCTGTCCACCGCGTGGCGTCCGCCCCACCGATGTGCACAGCACGTCGCCCCTGTCCGTGCCCCTCCTCCCCGCGTCCCTCCCAGCTTGTGTTTTGAAAACACTGTCAGGACCTGGAGGGAGGGTAGAATGTCCCCCCCTCTACTCAGAAATAACAGGCGATCCACCCTGAGCTGGGGCAACCAAGAGACGCCATGGATTGATGAGAGGCATTCTTGTTAACGCACAGGTTTACTTTTGAGAGGCGGAAAATCTGAATGTGATGTGGAGTCTTTTGCACTTCGCATAAAAGTAGCGTGTATGTGACCAAAGTCACAACTGAGCGATCACAGTGGACCGCACAGTGACAAGTGTCCCTTGACATCTAGCAAACAGCTGCTAAACACAGTGAGAGTGAGATGATAATAATAACAATAATAATATGCTCAATTATATGACCAACAAAACAAGACCGTGTTCCATTCCGGTCCTCTAAAGGGCAAGGCTGTCAAAACAATCAACCTGGTTCTTATTCTGGTCGTCTCTAAATGTGAACATTGATTACATAGCTTATGTCTGACCATTTGTACATTTTTAGTACATTTAGTATTTTGAATCGTAAGTCTGGAGGACAAACTGAAAGCACGTTTCAGCCGTGCATGTGTCAGTAGAGACCTTCAAATAGCTGAGGGAAAATGAATCGGATGAAGTCACATTTTTCCTCCGATGCGTACAGTGTTAAGTAACGACCATAGGTCCACAACGCTAAGGATGGCCATGGATTCTATTTTGCTTTTATTAGCTGTCCTTAGTAACGTTTAATGAACAGTTTACATACTTCAAAAACGCAAGTTAGCAGGGACCATACAATTGAGTACAATAAAAGAGCAATAACTGTGCATAACTATGATTCTTTTCATGTATCTTTCTGTCACACAAACGACATCCTTTGAGTTAGCATAGCGTTGCTACCACAACAGAAACAGTTGGCTATTCTAATGATAACGTGTTAGCCAGCTATGTGCAGATTCATAGCTGTACAGTAGTACACTCAGTCGAGCAAACACCTCGTTTTCGATAACAGCATAACAATACAATGTGACATTTTCAACTGACACTAGTACAGTACTGGTTAGCATTAGTACACACAAACCTCAGATAACGACCTGTCCGCTAGCTCTAGCAATATTATGTTTTCGAAATGAACAGTCACTCTCACAAAAACAATTAGAGCTAAGCTTAGTATCGCTTAGGAAGATGGCAAATATTTACAGGACTAAGCAGCGTGATGCCCCAGTCATATGAATGTCAATGTAGCTTACTGTAGTGGCTATATAACACACCATAATCACAAACATAACTTAGGTAGACAAGCTGTACATATAACGTTACCTGTTATCAGCACTCGCCTTGACGATTAAAGCAAGTGGAAATCACCAGCGATCGGAGGACGAATAGGACAATCTTTCTCGCGGAGACTTTGCTAACGTTAGTTAGCTAGCTGTCAAGCCAGCTCCGTCCGGGAAAAACAACCATGGAATGATATGAAGCCAGAGGACCAGCGTAACAAATACGCATTTTTGTCATGTATTTATCTTACCATGCTACTATGCTAGTTGTGTTAATATAATACAAACGGAATAGTTGTACTAATACAAATCGTTAGGAGTCCCTGGGCCGTGACTCAGAACATAGTAATGGCAGCCCAGCTAACGTTTCGTTTACACGCTAGCTAGCCAACTTCCCCGTTCACCCGTTCTTCCCTGTTCACTCGCTATGAGTGCGTGTGTCGATGGATCAACCAACCCCTGTCCACAAACACTTGCTTGGTAGCTAGTAGTGTGCTAAGTAGTTGCTTATCTCACATAATCGAAACTGAAGTAAACTATTTTAAGTGGGGAACAAATGTTTTAAAAATCTAGCAACTGTAAAAAAACAATAACATGCTAGCTAGCGAACTTGACCATGATGACAACTAGAGCTAATTATTTTGAATTTTTTGAGACACTCTTGCCATCTACTGGTGGACAATTTGTATGTCAACGTCGAGTTAATTTACATTTTTTTTACATGCCTAGTTGTCGCTGTAATGTAGACAAACTACTTCGATGGCGTAATCATGACATGTAGCTAAAGGCAGAGATGGCAAAATACTGTACACAGTACGCTACACACAAAACAGTGCTGATTACACTTTTTCACTCAATTTAGAGTTTGACATATATCTAAGTGTCACGCTGGTAGAGCTAACTGGACCTCACATCATATGAATACATTAAAACAAAAAAAACACTATACACACAGCGCATTCACCAGGAATCATTTTTGATAGTTTTTGTAAAAAATAAATGAAACTTTTTGTTAAAAAAAAATTCAACCCTTTTAAACCCCCACGCTTTTTAGAACCTTTTATTCTCAAATATTTTTTGTAACCTTTCGAAACTTTTCTCAAAAAGCATTTTTCGAAAATATTCTTTCATTCTTCGTAAAACTAAAATATAAACTTTTTGTCGAAAATATTTTTCAACCTTCAAAACCTTTTTTTACACACACACAAACACACACACACACACACACACAATGAGACAGGAAGAAAGGGGGAGAGCAAAGAAGCTTTAAACATAGAGTTGAGCAGAGTACAAAAGAGTAGGCTACAGTAGAGTGTACTAGAGTCCATATCAAGAAGCCTAGTCATGAATGATGCCGGTTTTTTTGTTGAAAATATTCTTCTTGTTGCTTTCTACCTTGCCCCATGGTAGCTTCGCAGACATATACTTAAGTGTCACGCTGGTATATGACATAAAAGAAAAATAAATTGTGAAGTAGGCCTACTGACACCAGAAAAAAATATACTTCAGTACAGTAAGGAAGTATTTGTACAGTTTGTTTTCCATCTCTGTGTAAAGGCTTGGATCACAAATTGCTATGAGTCAACAGTACTTAAAAATATATAAATAAATCGATTTAGTATTTTTTTTATGTAGCAGATTGTATGTAATAATCAATCTAGAAAAGAAATTAGGACACGTTACATATCGCTTTTATTCCATCCTCCAATTTAAAAAGCACTTTTCTGGACCTACATATTTTGCGTGGAATGTGGACGTTTTTAATCCCCGTAGTTATATCAAATAGTTATATCAGAGAATGTCTATGTACGTAGACGGGCTCTGGTTCTATCCTTCCCTCCCTCTGTTGCAGACTGGTTGCAGACCTACTTTGAAAATGGATTGTGATTCGCTGGCTAATGCAGACGGATCACCGTGTAGCCAATCACAGAAGCTCTTGTTGGTCGTTGTCAGCAACCAACGTACACAATAAACACACCAGGAAGTGCTGTCACAGCAATGTTATACTTAGCGGTTTGTGGCTTAAATATAGCCAATTATCTAAATATGTTTCTCATTAAATAGTAAACAAGAGTTCCAACGACTTACAGCTCAGCTCAATTAACACTGTCAGCTAAAATGAATCTTGGGTGAGTCTATTTGACATATTCTTGTACAAGCGAAGGTTATTATGTCTAAAATACCTAGCTTGGTTAGCATTAACGTTAAGGTTAGCTACCTATCCATGCTTGAGGAATCTTGTAAATGTTAGCTAACGTAGTTATTAAACGAGACAGTCATTCGTAATAAAACCCTAGTTACAGCCATATGAGGCCCACATATTGTACAGTTTTCTGATACTTGTCACGCAAACTGATCTTGCTAGCTACAGTAATTTCATGTTTCTGTGTGTGGTGAACAGAGATGGCCTGATGTTCGAACTGGAAAATGGAAAACCCCGGCTGAAATTAATACATAACGGTAAACTCACATATTAGATTCAGAATTTGGACCCTGCGCTGATCTTAATAAGATTGTGGACTCTTTGTTGGTTTGAATGTGTATTTTAAAGAATGTAATGTCATTGCAGGTTCTAAGAATCCAAATACGGTAAGTATGTCCTGGCAATATGTTAGTCGCACTTTTCACAAGGTGGCACTGATTCCATACATTGCTGATGAAAAAAAAGAATAGTTTTTTTATTGTATTCTTTTTTTTTGCCCATACAAGATACTATCCAAGAACAGACCTCAGAATGTTCTCAACTCAAAGCATCAAGTTTCCAAAGAGCCAGTGTCAGAAGACCTATCGAAAGTTCAAGGGAAGCGAAGAGACAGAGAGACCAGGATTAAGGCCGCCGCCCCCAAAACAGAGGTCCCCAAGAGTGACGTCTCTTTACCTGCACCCAACCCCTCCAAACGAAGGGGCAGAGATGCCGCAGAGAACCCGCACCAAAGGAGCCTCCAGAGTACAGCCATCAGACCGACGGGGACCAAGCATCAGACACGGGTCACCGGATGCAGAAAAGGACATGGCGAAGGACTCTGTGTTCCTGACGAGCGACCAGATCCAACAGATCCTCAGCTCCATTAGTAAAGCTTCCCCTGGCAGCACGCAGCAGAGGAACACGCACAGCCAGACCAGAATAGGTGAGGCCAACAGCTGCTCTAACGCTGCAGCTGACTCTCGGCTTGCAGGATCTCAGGAGTCAGGTGGCTGAGCGGTTAGGGAATTTGCCTAGTAATCAGAAGGTTGCCTGTTCGATTCCCGGCTGTGAGAAATGACGTTGTGTCCTTAGGCAAGGCATTTCACCCTACTTGCTATAGGGGAAATGTCCCTGTACTTACTGTAAATCGCTATGGATAAGATCGTCTGCGAAATGAGTAAATGCAAATGTAAATCTCTCAGGCGATAGAAACGTTGTGTTCTGTGTCACTTGCTCGATCTCCCGTCCGTCCACTGTGATTCTAAGTTCCAAGTCTTTTCCTGGGCGTGATTGGCTGTCATACCTCTAACCTGGTTCTGTCTGAACGCCCCACAGGGTTTGCCCCGTCCACACAGGAGGTCCCCCTGAACGACAGCACAAAGACGGTGGACCACAGAGAGACTCTTATTGTGAAAAGTAACTCCGGTGCTCAGAACGGAATCGCACAGAAGACACAGGAGGACAAGTACGATTCAGATGACCCACGTGCACCGTTCACCCCTCAAAACGATAGATGCTACGCAGCACCTGTAATGTCACGTTGTGTGTTTGTGGGCAGGAGGGTGACGAAAGGCCTCTTCACGTCCCTGGGAGAAGCGGAGAAGGACAAGGAAGCCTTGGAGGCCCAGAAGGCCCAGTGGAGGAGAGAGCTAGGTACAGGAGCACCGCGGCACGGCTCTGGTTTCACTCTCTCACTGGGACCTCTTATGGTCTGACAGACATGACGTGCATTATGGATGAGAAGGGAACAGATTCACTCCATAAGCCTATAGACCTCTAACAAAGGAGTGGGCTGAGAGTATAAGAGACAGTTGACTTGGTAGAGGTAGATGGATGCTATGCTATAAAGATAAGATAAGATATACTTTATTAATCCTGTGGGGAAATTCAGGTGTCTCTCACAGCTCCCTTAACATGTAGCTACAGACAACACGATACAATACAAACAGAAGTTTCGAGAGCCGTTCAAGAGCGTTCCTACACGCTAGGCTAGGCCATGCAAATTGTCTCTCAGGTGATAAGAAACAACCCTGTCCTGTTTATGTGTCCATCAGATGAACAGATGTCCCAGAAGGTGCAGCAGAGGAGGACACCAGAGGTAAGAACCACCCCCAGACGGGGTCAGTCACCTCACAGGTGTCTCACTCAAGGCCTATGTAATTGCCCTCGATGAGCAATTGCATGACGTCGATCTGAAACACGGCGCTCAAAACAATCCTATTCTACCCAGATCAGCCGATTTGTGGTTTGCTTGATTTCGACCCCGGTTCATCCCCACTGTGTGCTCAGAGACTGCTGTTGCTCTGTGGACAGGTAGCAGATGAGGGTGTGAGAAGGACAGGTGACATGGACGAGCTGTGGCCAGCTCAGAGAGACCTGCCCGCTGCCATCCGATCTGCCTTCGTACTGGGGGTAAGGAACTGCTGGGACGAGATACACAAACATTAGATCTTAGATAAATGATACACAGACATTGGTGGAGGTTCACTGTCACTGTCAGGTGGCTGAGCTATTAATCAGAAGGTTGCCGGTTGGATTCCCGGACATGAAAAATGAGGTTGTATCCTTGGGCAAGGCACTTCACCCTACTTGTCTCGGGGGGGGGAATGTCCCTAAGTCGCTCTGGATAAGAGTGTCTGCTAAATGACTAAACGTTCACTAAACATGACGCAATGTCCAATTAATAGACGTCACATGAGGAAGACTGTTTAATGTATTGAAAAGTTCCAGTGAAAACATGAATTAGAGCAACTGAGTGTCTTCAGTTTACACCTAGCTTCACAGCTAGAGGGAATGTAGGAGTGTCTAAAGGACAGAGGAGATGTTACATTCCCAAGGGCATGTTTTGATTGGCGTGAGTGTGTGCTGGGCAGGAGGCCACGCCGACGGACCATGCCTTCATCCTCCAGAAGAGGGCGCTGCAGCGCGCCTGGCTGCAGGACCTGGACCAGCAGAGACAGGAGGACAAGCTGAGACACAAGCAGGAGAAACAGCTGCTCAACCAGGTAACCCAGACCAGACCAGGTAACCCAGACCAGACCAGGTAACCCAGACCAGACCAGGTAACCCTGACCAGACCAGGTAACCCAGACCAGACCAGGTAACCCAGACCAGGTAACCCAGACCAGACCAGGTAACCCAGACCAGACCAGGTAACCCAGACCAGACCAGGTAACCCAGACCAGACCAGGTAACCCAGACCAGACCAGGTAACCCTGACCAGACCAGGTAACCCAGACCAGGTAACCCAGACCAGGTAACCCAGACCAGGTAACCCAGACCAGGTAACCCAGACCAGACCAGGTAACCCAGACCAGACCAGGTAACCCAGACCAGACCAGAGCCCTGACCAGACCAGGTAACCCAGACCAGACCAGGTAACCCAGACCAGGTAACCCAGACCAGGTAACCCAGACCAGACCAGGTAACCCAGACCAGACCAGGTAACCCAGACCAGACCAGGTAACCCTGACCAGACCAGGTAACCCAGACCAGACCAGGTAACCCAGACCAGACCAGGTAACCCTGACCAGACCAGGTAACCCAGACCAGACCAGGTAACCCAGACCAGACCAGGTAACCCAGACCAGACCAGGTAACCCAGACCAGACCAGAGCCCTGACCGAAGGAAAACCCAATGTGATCAAACCATCAGAAACTCTCTTGTAAAGATGCCACCCTATATACGCCAGAGCAGGTGCACACAGATGAATTCATCTGTGGAGCTCTTGGATCAGCCATTGCTCACGCTGTTGGTTTGCCCTCCCTCCCTCCCTCCCTCCCTCTCTCTCTCTCTCTCTCTCTCTCTCTCTCTCTCTCTCCCTCTCCCTCTCCCTCTCCCTCTCCCTCTCCCTCTCCCTCTCCCTCTCCCTCTCCCTCTCCCTCTCCCTCTCCCTCTCCCTCTCCCTCCCTCCAGATGGAGAATAACGAACACTGGGCCAGTCACTTTGACTCCCTCCAGATGAAGCCTCAGCCCCAGCTTCAGCCCCTGCCCCAGCCCCCGCCCCAGCCTCGTCCTCCCCCGGCAGCAGAGAGGGGGGAGTGGGGGGCGCTGAGTTCCCTCAGCCAGCCCAGGACTCTGTCAGGGGCCCTGTCCATGGCGTGGGACGCCTCCAGCACCTGTGGGGCCTCCAGCACGGGCCGAGCCAGCGTAGACGTCGCTGGAGTCCAACCCAGGGCCAGGTGAGACCCGACCAGCCACTCAGCATCTCCTCATCCCCCATGGAGCATCTTGGTAGTGTCTATGTGGCAGGCTGTGTGTAAGACGCAGCACATGTTGTGTTGTCGTGCAGCCACCTGCGCACCATGACTGCCCTGCTGGACCCGGCGCAGATCGAGGAGAGGGAGAGGAACAGGATCAAACAGCAGGAGCACCAGGTAGGCTGACAGCTGGCCCTGAGTCTCCCACACGGAGGGACACGCTGCCTCCACCCACACCCTACACCTCCACCCACACCCTCCACCCACACCCTACACCCTACACCCTACACCTCTCCCACCCTTCACCCACACCCCTGTGTGTGTGTGCGCGTGCCTGCCTGTGTGTGTGCGTGCCTGTGTGCGCGTGCCTGTGTGCGCGTGCCTTCCTGTGTGTGTGTGTGTGCGTGACTGTGTGTGTGCCTGCCTGTGTGTGTGTGTGTGCCTGCCTGTGTGTGTGTGCCTGCCTGTGTGTGTGTCAGCGGGCCGTGGAGGCGCAGGTGGAGGAGCGGCGTCGCCAGCGGGAGCAGCAGGAGGCAGCCAGGGTGGAGCTGGAGCGGCAGGAGGAGAGGAGGGTGGAGCTGGAGAGACAACAGCTGCAGCAGCAGTACATGCAGGACACCAGGAGACACCAGCAGAAGGAGGTGAGGGGCTCCACACACACACGCACAGGCACACACATGCACACACAGGCACGCCCACACACACACAGGCACACACACACACAGGCACGCCCACACACACATGCACACACATGCACACACACGCACGCACACACACACACACACACGCACAGGCACACACACACAGGCACGCCCACACACACACAGGCACACACACACACAGGCACGCCCACACGCACACACACACATGCACACACATGCACACACACACACGCACGCACACACACACACGCACGCACGCACACACATGCACACACAGGCACGCCCACACACACACAGGCACACACACACAGGCACACGCACACACACACACACACACACAGGCACGCAACACTTCTTCCAGACAGTTATGACATAATGAGTTCAATTGTTCATGTCTATCAAAAGAGGAACTCTAAAATAAACGAAAAAGTTAAAAAAGGAAATAGGATGCAGAACTTAATACAGATGCTCAATATTCAAAACATAGCTCGAGACAAGAAAGAAGAACTTGTCAGCAAAAACTCCCTGGAGCAAAACAACCAGGGTTAAACTGTCAAAATGTGTTGTCAGCAAACGGAAACTTAGCAATACTGTCTTAGGCCAAAAGGTTACGCTAGCTTTACAGAAGTTAAAACCTCAGGAATAATTGTTCTAGGCCAAAGAATATTATACAGCATACAGACATCTTAAAGACTAGTAATTTCCTATTACAATGTAGATGATACACTGAAACATTCATGCTTTAGTTATGAAAATACAGCAATGGTTTGCTTCTCCCCCCCCCTCTCCTCCCCCTTCCCCTCCCCCCTCTGTCCCCCCATCAGGAGTTTCTGGAGCGTCAGACAGAGCAGCTCCACCAGAGCGTGCAGAGAGCCCAGGAGGAGGCAGCCAAGGACAAGCACCAGCAGAGGATCAAGGAGCTGGCCCGCAAGGGTCACGATGTGTCCAACCTGCTCCGCTCGCTGGAGGGGCCCCCCACCGCCTCACAGAGTACGAAACTAACACACCCAGGTTCCTTCGCAACAGTACACACCAAAGCAGACTTTGATGGGTTTGCTTCATTTGTGCTCCCAGCCCTGCCCACGAGGGAGTCCCCCAGCCCCAGGCAGCAGGAGCCGGCCGGGTGGAGAGAGGAGGCCGTCAGCACGGCTTCTCCCAGGAGGGACATGGCCGTGCAGACCGGTAAGAGGAAGTCCAGCACTGTTTCTGGAAAAAAACGTTTCACGAAAACATCCCTTTCTGTGTGTGTTGACATGAACGCGTGTGTGTTGACATGAACGCGTGTGTGTTGACATGAACGCGTGTGTGTTGACATGAACGCGTGTGTGTTGACATGAACGCGTGTGCTTCCAACAGTGGTGTCCGTCTGGCCCTCCCCGGCACCACCGCAGCAGGACCACGGCGTCCACACCCCCGACATCCCTGTGGAGTACCGCCCCCCTCCCCCGGCCCCTCCCCCTACCAACGCCAAAAGATCCAGACGAGATCCCAGACAGGCTCAGCCGCGCCCGGGGGCCGGGAAAGAGAACGTCCACAGGGGAGGGGACGCGGGCGAGGACCCCTACGACGCCTTCGCCCGGACAGACGTGGGGGTGCAGGGCGCCCGGGGGGGCGGGCGGCGGCCGGAGTGGAACAGCCAGCGGCCTGGGCGGAGGTTCGTCCCGGCGTCGGAGCGCTACCCGGCGGGCCTGCAGCAGAGCAGGCAGGAGAAGAGGCTCCGCAGGCAGATTGAGCTCATGACCCTGGTGGAGAGGAACACGGCCTCCAGAACCCCCCAGCCAGACCCCCTCCTGCACCCTCCCCTACCCAGGCAGGCCAGCCCCACCCAGGGCAGAACCAGAGCAGGCCCGCCCAGGAAGGTAGGTGGAGACAATGTCGCTCCACGAGTCCAGACTGATTCACTTTCTCGTGACCTTTCGAACGATTATTTTGAAGATCATTTCAGTTCAAGATGTTTTTCTTATATTTAGTTGTTTGATGATTGTGTTGGTTGATTTAAATCTGATAGTTTGACTGGTTTGTGTCGTCAAGGGAGAGAGATCTGTCAGAAACATGTCCGACCTCCCAGCCAATCACAGTGAGAGGTAAGCCCAAACGAGACTCAAACCAAAACATAAAAAACCTAACCTCCAATGTCATTATGTTGTCAGAAGCTTAAGACCCTTTAGCAGAAAGTTTCAACTTGTGTTTCCAGGGGGCGCTCTCCTCCGGTCCCAGCCGTGAAGCACCGTCTCCAGAACCACAGCCCCCCCCCTACAGACCCACAGCCCCCCCCTGCAGACCCACAGCCCCCCCCTGGAGACGCACAGCCCCCTGCCTCCATCAGAGTTCGTGCCCTACGTGAGGACAGATGAGGTGTACCACCTGGACCCCCTAGCCCCCCTCTCCAGACCCCCCACAGTCCGTCACCCCCAGATGAAGGCTCACACAGGTCAGAGCTCACGGGATCCTAAAACCAGGAAACTCACCACTCATTCTGCCTCGCTGGTCTTCAGAGTCTGACAGTGTGTGTGTGTGTGTGTGTGTGTGTGTCAGATGGTCCTCGGAGTACAGCAGGCCCCCCCGGAGTGACTAGAGACCCCCTGTTGAACCCTGAGCTGCTGAAGAACCGAGAGAGACAGCAGGCCATCCTGAGGGGCCTCTCAGAGCTGCGGCAGGTAGGGGCTGCCAGCCAATCAGCTTGCTTTCACGCACACCAGCAGCCAGGAGTCGGCACGATTATTTGTAACACTGTTCTGTGACCAGTTATCTATAATTGCCTCCGGTGTGTAGGGAGACGTGTCTTTGGGATGGTAGAAAGGTAAAGTGAGTCAGATGGCTGAGCGGTTAGGGAATCGGGCTATAAATCAGAAGGTTGCCGGTTCGATTCTTGGCCTTGACAAATGAAGTTTGTGCCTACGTGCCCTCTGGGGAATGTCCCTGTACTTACTGTAAGTCGCTCTGGATAAGAGCGTCTGCTAAAATGACTAAATATAAATGTAATGTAAACAGGCTGGGCGTGTCATACACCAAAAAAAATCTTTTCGGAAAGCCCCGGAAAAAACGGTGTTCAAGGCCGGAGCACTCCACAAGTTGTCAGTTACTCCAAGGACACTGATGTCAGTATGATACTTCCCTGGCTGAGCCCCTGAAGTACTGGTGTGATACCTCTCAGCCCAGACATGTTCCAGACACCACTAGGTTTGGACCAATGAGGGGTTGATTTAGTAAAAAGGGGAGGGTTAGGGCTTAGCTGGAGACGGAGAGCTGATAGACAGTAGCCTTCAGAGCAGAGGTAGACAGTAGCCTCCAGAGCAGAGGTAGACAGTAGCCTCCAGAGCAGAGGTTGACAGTAGCCTTCAGAGCAGAGGTAGACAGTAGCCTCCAGAGCAGAGGTAGACAGTAGCCTCCAGAGCAGAGGTTGACAGTAGCCTTCAGAGCAGAGGTAGACAGTAGCCTCCAGAGCAGAGGTTGACAGTAGCCTCCAGAGCAGAGGTTGACAGTAGCCTTCAGAGCAGAGGTAGACAGTAGCCTCCAGAGCAGAGGTAGACAGTAGCCTCCAGAGCAGAGGTAGACAGTAGCCTCCAGAGCAGAGGTAGACAGTAGCCTTCAGAGCAGAGGTAGACAGTAGCCTCCAGAGCAGAGGTAGACAGTAGCCTTCAGAGCAGAGGTAGACAGTAGCCTCCAGAGCAGAGGTTGACAGTAGCCTTCAGAGCAGAGGTAGACAGTAGCCTTCAGAGCAGAGGTAGACAGTAGCCTTCAGAGCAGAGGTGGTGTTATCAAGGGTCACATGGTCTGATGACTGCTGTCTGTGTTCCCAGGGCAGAGGTGGTGTTATCTCGGGTCACATGGTCTGATGATGCTGTGTGTGTTTCCAGGGCTTGCTGCAGAAGCAGAGGGCGCTGGAGACGGGACTCAACCCTCTGTTCAGGGTCAACGAGCAGCGGAAGCAGCCGCCTCCCCTTGAACACATGTGACCCCCTTCCTCCGCACACCCCCCCTCGCCGCCAGTCCCCTTAGACAGTGTTAACTCTGTAACCCAGCCGTCTCCAAACCTGCTCCTGGACAGATGCCTTCCTGTGGGTTTTCGCCTCGACTCCAGATGTTAAGGAACCCGACTCCAACACGTCAACTGGCTTATCAGAATCAGGTGTGATGGACTAGTGTTGGAAGATCTCTCTCCAGGAGCAGGGTCGGAGACTGCTGCTAGAACCCACCTCCTCCATCTCCTGTTCCCAAGTTCTCAGCGTGACTAGTAGTCATCCCCAGAGGCACATACCTGGAACATACCTGGAACAAACGGCACTTTACTTGGTGACGAACGAGACCCGACAGCATGGTTTAGTAAAGATCTGTCTGTCGGGATGTTTGTCTCTGACCTGGGCTGTGGAGGCCCTCAGATGCAGGGGCCTCTGACCTTGGCTGTGGAGGCCCTCAGAGATGCAGGGGCCAGCGGCCCCGCTCGCTCGCCCGCCCAGCCCCCTTCCCTCTCTCTCCCTCCAGTATTTGTGTCGACGATGTAGTGTAACGAGCTGTATTGGAGTGTCTGAATGTAGTGCCGTCATAACCTCATTATTTAATGCGATCATG
Organism: Mallotus villosus; assembly: GCA_903064625.1. Lineage (NCBI taxonomy): Eukaryota > Metazoa > Chordata > Actinopteri > Osmeriformes > Salangidae > Mallotus > Mallotus villosus. Next base: position 113,252 of record CAEFZP010002296.1, on the reverse strand, counting down.
TGAAGTCTATAGCGGGTTCCTTTGGTTGCTGTTGAATGTGTGTTTTCAAATGATTCTACTATGCCTCATGTCCCACTAGACCATGAAGTATCACCTTTTAATATTTAACTCGATTCATTTAATTGTATTGTGGTGTCTGGATTTAAATAAAAGTAGTTTTCTATATACATGTTTTCTCATTTAGCTGATTAAGGTACTAGAGAAGGAACCAGAGTAATTCGACTGGGTGAATCTGTTATATACTGAGTTAGTGTTGCACCCCGGAACCTTTGGACCGACACCTGTGCACCCCGCCGCGGGGTTATTGGGTGTGCAGGACTTCGTCTGCACATCCTTTGTTATCTCACATATATATTATTATTATTATTATTATTATTTTTGCCCCCCTACTCCTCGGTCAATATTTGGACTACATAGAAAACGTCGACGTCCAAAGTTTCGTCTTGGTCTCGATTGCGTTGGCATTACTTTTGTTTACGTTCCATTGCACAGTTTAGGAGGATACAACGTTTTTGTGGCATAAAGTTGATTTTGTCGGCAAAGGGTAGACTACTCAGTTATAATAGCCTACGTCACAGCGTCGGCACATGTTAGCAACGACGCATTAGATACGACGTGCATAGAAGACTGTTGCACAGCAGCAAGGATCGTATCGTGCCCCCCCCCTAGCATCCGTCAATATTTTGATTACTTAGAAAACGTCATGTCAAAAGTTGGTAGCCATTGAGTTGCTTGTCTTTTTATTTACCTGGCTAACTTGCTAGCCACAGTCACTGACGCTACTAACGTCACGAAACACGCGTGACTACCTCTAGCCTAACATTAGTTTAGCAGCTTGTTAACTTCTGGGAGATAGCTATAGGCTAACTATAGCTTTAACGATACTGCAAGGCAGCTGCAGAAACGCCACAAGCAAAGAGGCCAGGGTGATAACTATTTACTAATGTTACTTTCTGATATGAAACACAATTGTTAAGTGTAATGTACAATATAAGCTAATATTATTGAGGAACTACATCGACTTTCGGAAACGGTAGTCTACTATTTCACTGAAGCATTAGCATCATGACATTAGCCTATGTTGCCCGGGCAACACATACTACAGCGGTCTAGGCTGCATCTGTTTTCAATCGTTAAAATAAACATTACTCACAAATACATTTTCGTTGTACGATTTATTATGACATTAGATTACAAGTAAACGATTTGTTGGTGAAATAATCATTACCTGTGATTTCAAACCAGTACTGCAACGCTGTAGCCTACGCGAGACACTGTGTAGCTAACAAAAACATCCACAGCTGTTTACAGTAGGGAGTCAAACGGCGACAGAAAATGTTCGGCACTCCCTTAAATCAAAAGTATTTCAATAGGTGAAACTGTCTGACTACTAACCCGAACTTCATTGACACAGCCTAAACTTGTCAATCTGTTCATGAAAGCAATATTTAATTTCAGCCTAAACCGTAGGCTACAACGGAAAGTTCAACCAACGATCGCCACCAAGACGAACACTGTAGTATACAATTTACCGGGGCAGCTTCTCCACAAAGGGCTATATCGCATTTTGCGTTGTTACTGACAATGATCGCTATTGAGCTTTTTATGCATGAGCGATTTTCCACTAAATAAATGTCAAGCGTATTTACGTTTTTGCGGGCATGTCATAAGTTAGCAGACATAGAGCTACTGTTTGAATCGCGATTCCATCAGAAATATTTCCAGTGATAACGTTGTTACTGTAGCTTCTTTCCAAGGGTGTTCTTAATGAATTATTATGCAATAGACTATGAGTAGGCTAAATGCTTGAAAATATGCAGGCACACCCTCACAATTTCCCCAGAAATTGTATGCTCTCTAGTTGTGTTTGCTCCACCTGCATGTGTCTTGTACGTTTGGCTACCATGCGGTGAGCATGGGTTTCAGTAAAGTCCCAAAACTGAGTACAAGTGTGCGTGCATTATTGCCCTCGGGTTACCACACTTTTGGCGACGAGGATTAAAACATCGATAACGGAGTAACGTTAGTGTCGAAGAAGACGTTTCCGTGTGACTTTTAGCTTGCAGTATGGCTACTACCACGGTCGGCACGCTCAGTGAATTCGTCGAGCTGGATGGTGACTGGATTGAATATGTCGAGAGACTGGAGCACTTTTTCCTGGCGAATAACATTACGGAGGTCGAAAGGAAAAGATCGATTCTCCTCAGTGCGTGCGGTGCTAAGACGTACAAGTTGATACGCAATTTAGCAACGCCACGGAAGCCAGGCGAATTGTCATTCGAAGACTTGGTGAAGCTGGTGCAAGAGCATCACAACCCCAGGCCGTCAGTGATTGTTCAACGCTTCAAGTTCCACACACATTCACGCAAAGCTGGAGTTTCAGTTGCTGCATTCGTGGCGGAGCTGAGACAACTGTCGGAATATTGTGAGTTTGGACCGGTGCTTGACGACATGCTACGGGACAGGTTAGTCTGTGGTATCAACAATGACAGCATTCAGCGCCGATTGCTAGGTGAAGTCACGCTAACTTTGAAGAAAGCGCTGGAGATTGCTCATGCAATGGAAACGGCAGCTATCAACTCTAAAGACATTCAAGCAGCTAACGCCAGTGTGCCACAGGGCGCCGTTAACCGTCTGTTTAATGAAGGGAGAGGCAAGCCGATGAAGTCAGTTGAGTGTTACCGCTGTGGGGGAGCGCATCTTGCCAATGACTGTGGTTTTAAAGATGCCGCTTGCCATAACTGCCAGAAAAAAGGGCACATAGCCAAGAAGTGCAGAGGTGCTAAAAAGCCATGGAAAAAGGGGTGGGAAGAGTCAAAACCCCAAATGAAAACGCATCATGTGCAAAGTGAAGAGCCGGAGGAGCAGTGTTCATTTAACATGTTTAATATGGACCTGAGTGAACCCCGGGCAGACCCGATCTGCGCAACGCTGCAAGTAAACGGAAAACAGCTGACTATGGAGGTGGACACGGGTGCCTCAGTTTCGGTGATAAGTCAAACCACCTACTCCAGGTTGTGGGGCTCTGGAAAAGCGCCTGCTTTAAGGAAGACTAACATCAGCAGGGCCAGGTTAAGGTCACCTGGGGCCCGGGGCAGAAGCCTCCCCGGGGCCCCCCTCCCCCCCCGCCCGCCAAATATGTTATTATTATTAATATATATAAATAATACTTATATATATTTATAAGTATTATTTATAGCAATATATTAGAGAGAGAGAGAGATTGGTAATACATTTAGAAAAAAAAGTTGAAAGTTTTGTGGTTTTACTTAAAACATCTGCCTATCGCTCTCTTTTTTGCTGATTAATTTTTCGTTTTTTAGCCCCACTTTCATATTTTCTTATTGTTTCATGCGAAGCCATTGTTGTCTCCAGGGCAAGGTTACGGTCAACTTGGCTCTGTTCGAAAACTTAGACAGCTGTCTTAATCCTTGATGTTTTACTAGACAGCTGTCTAACCAGACAGCTCTCTTCGGGGGTATCTTAAAAACCGTTGTTTTCGAACAGCCTAGTTAGACAGGATGTACTTCATCGCGCTGCGTGTACATGGCTAGCTATGACAGTTAACAGCAACCAACTGACAGTTAAAACACCCTGATATATTTTTAAAAAGCAGGTTATTTTTACAGTACATTTTGTGTGCACTTACAATGCACATTTACAATTTCACATCATAAACAACCGTTCACTTTCTTAAAGCCCATATAGCAGGTTGATTTTTCAAACGAATTTGCGCTATTAACATGTTGGTTATAAACATTTTAACTGTTATCTATTGTATTTGATGTTGTTGGGTGTCACAAAACGTAATATAATACGAAAAAGTAGGTACTTTTTTGCAATGATTCTTCTTTCCCCCACAATGCATTGCATGACGTCACGTTGGGGAGACGATAGACCAAAGCCCCATTGAAATCAACGAGAGAGATTAATGAAAGAGTGTTCAGCAGTAGATAGTTTATAGATAAATACATAGATAGAATATATAATTAGCATAGATATAAAGATCAAGAGATAGATATATAGATAGCATAGATAGATATATATATATATATATATAGAGAGAGAAATAGATAGTCAGACAGCCAGATAGCATAGCATAGCTAGCTAGCACTAGATAAATAAATAGCTACTAGTACTAGCCTACATATATAGATATAGAGATAAAGCTAGATAGACATATGTATAGGTAGGAAAAATTGTAAACTACTGTGTTTGTGGGGGGTGACAAACTCTCTGTCTGCCCTGGCCCGAGACCGAGAAGCACTGAAAAGCTCGGTGCCGCCCGCCGCAAGCGAGAGCTGGCAACGGTAAGCCTCAGGCTAATGTTTACAAGCTGCAGTGCACGTTAGCTAGCCCCATAACATGAACCCCCCAACTACTACAGTCATAATCAGTGTGACATTAGAAAAGTCTGAGGCCCCGTCCACACTAACCCGGGTACATTTAGAAACGCATACATATGTCTCCGTTTGCACTTCCCGGCCACACTAATACGGAGAATTCGGACACTGAAAACGGAGCTTTTCGAATACGCTCCCCTAGCCGGAGACATTTGAAAACGCCGGGTATACGCGTAGTAGTGTGGACGGGGTACACGGAGCTTTTAAGATACGATGACATTAGAAAAGCACATTTCGTGACTCATGAATACGAACCAAAACAAAAAAAAATTAAGTAGCTATGTCCAAAAGCTAGTCATATCTAGCTAGATAGCGCGCCATGGCTAGTGTTTGGATCACGAGTGATCATCAAACGGCTTTCATAACTGTGTGTGTTTGATTTAGTTTATTGATTTAGTTTCCCCTTTCCCGATAGAACGTGACTATTACGGAACTCAAAACGTGGAATATCTAATCGGAAATGTGTTTACAACGTCGGGGAAAAGATTTATTTAGGGATTGACTTGGAGGGGAGAATTTCACAGGTGGCACTAGTAAATTAGCCCATAGCTAGCATGATGCCTTCTAGGTCTAGATAAGAGCTACTTATCTGAACTAACATGATAACTGTCACTACTGTAGATATAAAGAAACGTTGACTTTCACTCGGTGCTATTCACTGACAGTAAAACAATGTGTCGTTATTATATGCACTGCTGTCCGTAGACAAGCTCCAGCGCTTCTTGCTGCGTTGCCGTTGCTAACTCAGCAGGACACTTCACCAACTCTACACTCATTCTCCTCGGACCATCCATTTAATTGGCTTTGGCGGCCATCAGGTCTAGGCAATTCCTCATTTGACCTCTCTCGTCTATTTGGTTCGATATTATACGGCTGCGGGCCATCGTACATTTTAGTGGTTATTGCCACCTCTTCCTCATCCCAGTCAATTGCCATAGTTCTAGTACTAGACTGAGGCTATTCTCCTCCACGACTCCCCAACGTGACGTCATCGCCGAATTGCGCTAATATGCTAATGCTAACAAAAAAAACGTACAAAACTGGTCTTAAACACCATTTAGAGACACCATTTTGAGATTTCTTGAATAATATACATATCTTGAGTGCTTTATGTACCCATTCATCGACAGTGGTGGTTAACCTGCTATATGGGCTTTAACTATCTTGCATTAAATACAGATACATACTGTACCGGAGCTAACGTTAGCAACGCCGTTAACAATCAGCTACCATAGCGACCGGGCTAACGTATACCTCGCTAACGAATTCAGACTATTTTTGTTAATCAATCATGGCATAATTAAATAGTACACTGTTTATTTCTCGATACATTTTCAAAAAAAAGAGCAAAGGAAATTACTTTTATGAACACTTTTGATGTGAACTTCGGTATTTCGTTCCGCCATCTTAAAAAATAAAAATCTGATTTGGGTTCTGGCGCACAGACTAAGACAGCAAGGCAGCTCAGATGCTCTCTTAAAAATGACCGTTATGTGACGTATTTTAAGGTATCTTATTAGACAGGAAGAGAAAATTTAAGCGTTTTCGAACAGACCTCGCTGTCTTAAAAGGAAGGAAGGAAGGACGCATTTTAAGACATTTCGAACAGAGCCCGAGTCTTGCCTGTTATGATACCAGCAACGACAAGTGACGAAGCATGTCACTGACGTTAAGAGAACGTTTACTTCACTACGGATGGGTAAATGCATCAAAAATATGATCATTCTTTTTTTTTCTTTCTCCCGCGCCGGGGCCCCCTAGTGGCCGGGGCCCGGGGCAGCAGCCCCTCCTGCCCATTGCACAAACGCGGCCCTGAACATCAGACTGAGACAATACACCGGTGAGTGCATTCCTCTACTGGGAGCTATAGAAGTAGACGTGATGTATGAAGGCCAGTCAGCTAAAGTGAAGCTTTTAGTGGTAGACGGGGAGGGACCTAGTCTGATTGGAAGGGACCTCCTAAAGAAAATCCGCCTCAATTGGGGGGAAATCATGCACATGAGAGTGGTTGGAGACATCCTATCAAAGTATGGGGACGTTTTTAAGGATGAGCTTGGCACCCTCCGCGGCACAACAGTGAAGTTAACCGTGGACCCCAACGCAAAACCACGTTTTTGTAAACCACGCACGGTGCCATACGCCATGAAGGCTAAGGTGGAAGCAGAGTTGGACAGGCTGCAGCGGTCAGGTGTTATTGAACCTGTGGAGTTCTCTGACTGGGCAGCCCCGATTGTGCCGGTGCTGAAAGAGGATGGTGCGGTGCGGGTATGTGGTGATTACAAAATGACAATTAACCAAGCCTCACAACTTGACACATATCCCCTGCCACGAGTTGAGGATTTGTTCGCCACACTGGCAGGAGGACAAACGTTTACAAAATTGGACATGAGTCACGCGTACCAACAGCTGTTGCTGGATGAGGACTCTAAACAATATGTGACCATCAACACCCACAAGGGACTGTTTAAGTACAACCGCCTGGTTTTCGGCGTCGCGTCCAGCCCAGCCATTTTTCAACGCACCATGGACAACCTCCTGCAGAACATTCCCCATGTCGCTGTCTACCTAGACGATATTTTGGTGACAGGTAAAACAGAAGAGGAGCATCTGCAGAACCTCGACCAGGTGCTAAAGAGAATGAAGGAGGCCGGGCTGCGTTTAAAACGCAGTAAATGTGTTTTTCAGGCTTCAAGTGTCACATACCTGGGTCACAGGATCTCCGCTCAGGGTCTTTCCCCCATGACAGAGAAGGTGAGGGCGATAAAGGAAGCTCCTTCTCCAAAGAATGTGGCTGAGCTCAGGTCATTCTTGGGCTTAGTGAACTATTACGGGAAGTTCTTGCCTGAGCTCTCCACTGTGCTCGCCCCCCTCTATCAGCTGCTGCACAAAGACTGTTCCTGGAATTGGCAGCAAGCTCAAGAGACAGCTTTCCAGCAGGTAAAAGAACTGTTGCACTCAGCAACACTACTCGTGCACTTTGACCCGGACAAAGACGTTGTCTTATCCTGTGATGCATCGCCCTACGGCGTGGGGGCGGTCCTATCGCACTGTATGGAGGACGGAGATGAAAAACCTATTGGGTACGTGTCTCGCACTCTCTCATCAGCAGAAAAGGGTTACTCTCAGCTAGAGAAAGAGGGGCTAGCTGTAGTTTTTGCTGTGAAACGGTTCCACCAGTACCTGTATGGTCGCCCATTTACAATTTTTACCGACCATAAGCCCTTGCTGGGCCTGTTTAGTGAGACTAAGGGTATTTCACCCATGGCGTCAGCAAGAGTGCAGCGCTGGGCATTGACTTTGTCAGCGTATCAGTATCACATTGTGTATAGAGCAGGAAGTGAAAATGCAAATGCAGACGCATTCAGCCGTCTTCCCCTCCCAGAGTCACCAAGCCAAACTACCCTACTTCCAGAGACTGTGTTTTTGTTAGACAGACTGTCTGACTCTCCGGTGACAGCAAAGCAAATCAAACAGTGGACTGAAAGAGACCCGGTGCTGTCACAAGTAAAGAGATGGCTATTGCAGGGCTGGCCAGTATCAGTTGAGCAGGAGGAGCTCAAGCCCTATGTCAAGCGTCAGCTGGAGCTAAGTGTGCTGGATGGCTGTATCCTCTGGGGCTCCAGGGTGATTATTCCACCTGCGGGACGGGCTCAGATAATGGAAGTGCTGCATGAAGCTCACCCCGGGGTGTCGAGGATGAAGAGCCTCGCCAGGTCGTTTGTGTGGTGGCCTGGGATGGACGGTGCTTTGGAAGAAAAGGTAAAAGCATGTTCACAGTGTCAAAGTAACCAGAAGATGCCGGCACCTGCGCCTCTCCACCCATGGGAGTGGCCGGCACGTCCGTGGTCCAGGCTCCACCTGGATTTCGCTGGTCCGTTTATGGGCCACATGTTCCTGGTGCTGATGGACGCTCATTCAAAGTGGATGGAAGCACACATCATGTCAAATATCACAGCCCCAGTTACCACTGACACGCTCAGAAGCATCTTTGCCACCCACGGGCTACCAGATACGGTTGTCAGTGACAACGGGCCCACTTTCACAAGTGAAGTTTTCAAAGAGTTTGTGGAGAAAAATGGAATCCGACATATCCTGACTGCACCATACCATCCTGCTTCCAACGGTTTAGCAGAGCGTGCTGTTGAGACACTAAAAGATGGACTGCGGAAAATGACAGGGCACACGCTGGAGACTAAACTGGCACGTTTCTTATTCCAGTATCGGATTACTCCACACACAACCACTGGGTTGCCTCCAGCAGAGATGTTGCTAGGGAGAAAGCCCAAATCTCATCTGGACCTCCTTCGCCCGGATGTAGGAGCAAAAGTTGCCCGATCGCAGGAGAACCAAAAAGTGAGACGGGACCAACATGCAAAGGAGCGTTTTTTACAGCAGGGGGACTGTGTGTATGTCAAGAACTTTGCCAGCGGCTCAAAGTGGCTGCCAGGAGTTATTCACCGCCAGTCTGGTCCAGTTTCTTTTGTGGTTGACTTGTTGGACGGCAGGCAGGTTCGCAGGCACCAAGATCACGTGCGTGTCCGCACTGATGCAGAGGAGAAGGGGTCTCAGAGTGTTTCGCACAAGGACGGTGGGAGTAGCTCTATGGACTGTGTTGCACCGGTGTGCATTGATGGACTGTTGCGGCCCCCTGATGGACTGTCTGAGCAAACTGCCTCACCTGCCCCTGCCGCTGCCCCAATTCCTCCCAGTGCAGCACAGTCTGTTACCCAGTCTGTGGACTCTCCGGTTGCACCAAGAAGGTCAGAGAGGCAACACAAGCCTCCAGAGAGACTGAACTGTTAAACTAACAAAAATGTTGTGCATTACCGGATGTTGTTGATTGCCTGTTGTTAGAATTCTAAAGTTGGAATGGGAATTTAAGTTAGTTTTAGTGCAATATAATTTCTGTACTTTATAAGGGGACATACATGCAATTTCAGTTTGTTTGGGTAACCGTATTATAAGTGTTTACTTAAAGGGGGAGAAGTGTTATATACTGAGTTAGTGTTGCACCCCGGAACCTTTGGACCGACACCTGTGCACCCCGCCGCGGGGTTATTGTGTTTGCTCCACCTGCATGTGTCTTGTACGTTTGGCTACCATGCTGTGAGCATGGGTTTCAGTAAAGTCCCAAAACTGAGTACAAGTGTGCGTGCATTATTGCCCTCGGGTTACCACAGAATCAGTCAGTGAACATGATATTGTGAAGCGTTGATGATGTGTAACAGCGTCCCTGTTCTCCTGGGTGGAGCTGTGCGTCAGGTGCTGGAAACAACAGCCGAAGACTTTCACGCAAGTTTTAATTTCAACAATGAAAAAATCAAGTATATAAAAATTAAATAATTTAGAACCAGCGGTTTACAACACCACGCGGCTGTAGTTTTTACAAAAACAAGGAACCGGATACAAACAAAAGCAACTTTGAGGTAAGAAACACAAGGTCCTAACAACATCTCAAATAACAAGTGTCAAGTGCGTTGCTCCAATGAAAATGGCAATCGCTTCCCTTCATCCCCTAGAAATGCCCTTCGTCAGCTTCGTCGATCCAGGTAACAGCCCTTTGGAGGGCTGTGGAGGAACTACTTCGAGGACAGACGGACGGACAGACAGAGTTCCTCCAGCATCCTCACAGGCCGTTGAAGCCCCCTCTGTGAGGCCGAAAGTGGTTCGTTTGGGCATTGAAGTTCCTAATGAGGCCCTGGGGGTACGGCTGACCGAGTCCCCTTGGCTGGAAACCCCAGACGGACCCTGCCTGCCCCAGCCCAGGCCAGGCCAGGGGCAGGTTGGTGGGCAGCAGGCCCCTGATCATGGGGATGGGGCCGGGAAGAGACTGGCTGTTGAAGATGTTGTTGACCTGCAGGCCACTCTGCTGCATGGTCAGTCTTCTCAGGGCTAGTGACGGCCCCTCCAGACCAGGGTACAGAGCTGTGGGGGTGGGAGAGGGCAGCATACCGCCCAGGCTGTGGAACCTCGGCCTGGGGGCGTCCTCCCCTTTCTCCCCTGGTCTGGTCCCCTCCTGGAGCCCGGGGGCGGGGCCTGCGGGGGCGGAGCCTGCGGGGGCGGGGTTACCAGTGCTGATGCTCTGCTCGGGGCTTTGAGGCGTGTCTGGCAGGTCCATGTCTTTGTGGCTATGCTCGTCCTCCTCACAGAGACCCTCTGGTCCGTCGATGGCGGGGGAGGGCCCGAGGGCGGCGGGGGAGGCCCCAAGGCCGCCTGGTGAGACCCCGTGGGAGGCCCTGGGGGTGTGGAGGCCGAGGAAGACCGAGCTGTCCTGGGAGCCACACAGGGACATGTCCTGGGAGCCGCACAGGGACATGTCGCTGTCGCTGATGTTCTCAACCCCCGCTCGCCCTCGCAGCCTGCCGTGGACGGAGGCCAGGGTGGAGGAGGAGGACACAGCCTGGTGGGCCGGGTCCAGCTTGTCCAGGGAGCCAGGTTCCTCCCCAGACAGGAAGCTCTGGTGGGGGTTGATGTGGAAGCTCCCCGAGGACTCGCCCTCCGCTGGCTGGGGGCCCTGGCCGGCCAGGGCGCGGGCCATCCTCTCCGCCTTGAACTGGGAGATGGCCTGCCGCAGGGCTTCGAAGTCGGGCTCCGTGGGGCCCTCCGTCCGAGGAGGTGGAGGGCAGGGAGGAGGAGGCCGGGGTCTCTGTGTCTGGGACCAGCTGGTCTCTCAGGGCTCGGTGGAAGTCTGGGGCCTGGGGGGCCAGGGAGAGGTGGTGGTCTGGGTAGGTCAGCTCTGTCATGGGGGAGTGTTCCACTGAGCGCAGGGGGGCGATGTCCTGACACACAGACGCACACTTTATCTCTGGGTCTGGGAGAGACGGAAAGACAGGAAGGGGAGGGGAGGGAGGAATGAGGAATACTGGATTCATTACGGCCTTCATGGAGATATTAGTTGGCTTCAAAGGCAATGTTTGCAACCAAGCAGGACTGACCTTGGACCGGGGTATTGATGTCTGCGATAGGCTGCTTGTTCCCAACGTCATGGAGACCGACTAGCTCGTGAAAGTTGTGCATGATGTCATCGATGTTCGCGATGACGATGCCGCTGCTCGAGTAATTGGGGAACATCTCAAACCGTCGCTCTGGGAGACGAGAGGGCAGGAGCATGGGTTAAAGCTGGAAATACAAAGTGTGTGTAATACATGTGTGTGTGTGTGATGTGTGTCTATGTGTGTGTGTGTGTGTAATACATGTGTGTCTTTGTGTGTGTAAAGCATGTGTGTATGTGTGTGATGTGTGTGTGTGTGTGTAATGCATGTGTGTGATGTGTGTCATGCATGTGTGTGTGATGTGTCTGTGTGTGTGTGTGTGTGTAATGCATGTGTGTATGTGTGTGATGTGTGTGTGTCATGCATGTGTGTGTGTGTGTGTGTGTGTACCTGTGAGGAAGATGAGGTGGCGGTGCTGGACGTGCTGGGCCTGCAGCCTGATGAGACAGGCCAGGTCTGGGGTCTGGCGGGAGTACAGGTCACACTCGTGGTGCGGCAGGAACTCCACCACCTGCTTCTGCTGGTAGGTGTTCAGGACGTTCAGGATGTTCCTGGCGTCCTTCTTAAACCTGAACGCACCGCACAACCACACAGGCAGGAAGACCTTGAAGACTTGAATGTCTTTAATGTTGTAAATGTCAACACTCAGTGGGGCTGGATTGTGTAGCATGTATTGTGTGTGTGTGGTGTGTAGTATGGAATGTGTGTGTGTGTGTGGTGTGTAGTATGAAATGTGTGTGTGTGTGTGTGTGTTGTGTAGTATGGAATGTGTGTGTTGTGTAGTATGGAATGTGTGTGTGTGCGTGTTGTGTAGTATGGAATGTGTGTGTGTGTGTGGTGTGTAGTATGGAATGTGTGTGTGTGTGTGTGTGTGTGTGGTCCGGGGCACCCAGTTCTGACCTGGCCTGCTCCTTCAGCTTCTTCTGGGTCTTGCAGTGGACCTTCCACCTCCACATGCTCTCTGCAGAGCTCTGCTGCTCCAGGAACATCAGCAGGGCACGCAAACGCTCTGCACAAACAACAACAACAACATCAACAACATCATCATCATCAAGAACAACATCATCGTCATCAACATCAACATAAAAATGTTTGTCATAGTAGACATTAGAGCCCGACGATAAAGGATTTTTAAGGCCGATACCGATACAAATATTTAGTGATTTGAAAATCCGATATCCGATATCGGCCGATATTTTAAAATATTGAATAGAATAATCCAGAAACGCGTAAAAAAACTACTGATTTCCCTAACAGTAGTTATTTGTAATTTACATTTAGTAAATTTTAGCAGAAGTTACAAATAAATAAAAAAACGTTCATTATAAATGCCGATACCGAAAATGCCTAATATCGGCCGATAATATCGGCCCGCCGATATATCGGTCGGGCTCTAGTAGACACTCTACGTCCACTAATGTGTGTGTGTGTGACCCACCGTGTGTGATAAAGTCTGGGTTGAGGACGAACTCGTCAGAGACGATGAACCCTCCAGAGACGAACAGCTCGTTGGAGGTGTGGTTCCTGATGTCGTCCAGACTGTCCACCCCGGAGAACACCACAGAGGAGAGACGCTTCAGAGACACCAGGGCTGGGATCTGACCACACACACACACACATGACCACACACACACACACACATCACCCACACACATGACCACACATCACCCCACACACACGACCACACACATCACCACACACACACACACAGGAGGCAACTATTCAAAACACACTTCCAACAACACTGGAGTTCCAAGTCCAGCAAAGATTATCAAAACGAAATAAAACTGGGCAAACACTTTTATAAACAGTTAATCATTCACTAAGTCATCATGACTGCTTTCCATTTGCACATTGAAACCAGTAACATAGTGATGTCCTAGACAAAGGTGTGTGTGTGTGTGTGCATGTGTGTGTGTGTGTGTGTGTGATGCGTGTGTGTGTGTGATGATGTGTGTGTGTGATGATGCGTGTGTGTGTGATGGTGTGTGTGTGTGGTGTGTGTGTGATGGTGTGATGGTGTGGTGTGTGTGATGATGTGTGTGTGTGTGATGATGTGTGTGTGTGATGATGTGTGTGTGTGTGATGATGTTTGTGTGTGTGTGTGTGTGCATGATGATGTGTGTGTGTGTGTGCGTGATGATGTGTGTGTGTGCGTGATGATGTGTGCGTGTGTGTGATGATGTGTGTGTATGTGTGTGTGCATGTGTGTGTGTGCGTGTGTGTGTGTGTGTGTGTGTGTGCACCTTGTGGATGTGAGCAGTGATGTCTTTGTTCTGGATGATGACCAGCAGCTTGTCCATGCTGCTCTCTCTGCCCAGGAAGCTGACAGGGCTCAGCTCCAGGTTGCCCCAGCCTCTGCAGGTACTCCTGGAGCCGGGACACAACACACACACGGAGCGTACAGCAGGGACATAAGGGGTGGGGGGGGAATTTAAAAAAAAGTTTTGTTTTGATGTCATTTTAAAAAATCTCGGAAAAATCGTGATTCGATTTTTAATCGAATAGTGACCCCAATAATCGAAAGGTACCAAAAGATTCCCACCCCTAGGGGACATGGGGTCATTTAGAGCACTGTTCCTCAGCTGGTGGGTCAGCTGGCGTGCTTAGGCTCCGTCCAAAAAATGTAACTTTTATTTTGATAAGAGTGTGTAAGGACGGAATGAGTCCATGCCTAGGTACCTTGATGTCGTCGTAGACCTGGTTCTCCTCCTCCACAGTGTGGATGTAGAACTGGACTGAGTTCTTCTGCACGTCCTTGATGATCTCCACCAGGTTACTGAACACCTCCGGCTTCAGCTGGCTGATCAGGGTACTGATGGAGGCCAGCCCATGCCCTGGTTCAGGCCCAGGCCCAGGATCAGGCCCGGGGGCTGGGTCAGAGCCTGACACCGGGAGGGTCCCCAGCCCTGGGATAGTAGGGCTGTCCTCTCCGGACTCCACAGAGCATGGACTGTAGCACATCGGTACCCCATCCAGGTTCTCCTTACAGTCTGCCTGGGGGACAGACTCTGGCCCTCCGGGGCCGCCAGGAGAGTCGCTGGCCTGGGAAGGCGAGGGTCCGCGAGGGGCCTGGGGAGGGTGAGCTAGACTGGGGCTGAACTGAGGTGGAAGGGGCCATGATGGGTCAGGGACAGGGGTGTGTCGGGAGGGGCCCGGGGAGGGGTCAGGGAGAGGGGTCAGGGCAGGGGAGGGGCGTGGGGAGGGGTCAAGGGAGGAGTCAGGGACCGATTCGCTGTCGAGGGCAGTGCTAGAACAGTGCACGGTAGTATGAGCGTTGGCGTTGAGATTGTCGGCGCAGGGCCAAGTCTGCTGCCGCTGGCCGAGGACGAGAGCCCTGTGGGACTCCAGAACCTTGTGAGCGTCCAGGATGAGGCCCAGGCCCTCCTTCAGGGAGCTGATGTAGTTGTGCAGGGGCAGCGGGTCGTTGTAGAAGGAGATGTACTCTGAGAGCGGTCTGAGAGGGAGCAGGCCCGGCGGGTGCTGCGGGCCGGGCGGGGAGCGAGAGGGGCTGTAGTGTATGTTCTCGGCCTGTAGGAGGCGCTGTACCTCAGAGGAGAAACAGCCACGCTGCTCGTCCAAGATGACGTCCACGCCGCCTAGGGGACCAGCAGGAACAGGAAGCTGAGAAGGGCTGGAGGAAGAGGGGGCAGGAGGCCTCGCGTCTTCTGTCTCCTCCTCATCCATACACTCCCCCTCCTCCTTCTCTTCCACAGGCTGGGCCTGCACAAGGCCAGAAGGTCTCCGCCGCTTCCTGGTCCTTCCATCCGTCCCATCCCCGCTCCTCTTCCTGTTCCTCTGAGACTGTGAGGGGCTGTCAGGGGCCGGGGGGGTGTGAGGGGCAGGGCGGGTGTGAGGGGCAGAGGGGGGCTCCTGATTCTCCACCTCCAGGGGATCGAGTCTCTCCTCCTGGGGCTCCTCCCTTCTGTCCTCCTTTTTCTCCATCTGTTTCTCCACCCATCTATCCTCTAGCCTCTCCTCTAGCCTCTCCTCCAGCCTCTCCTCCAGCCTCTCCTCCAGCCTCTCCTCCAGTCTCTCCTCCAGCCTCTCCTCCGTTTCCTGCAAGTCTGTCTCTATTCTGTGACCTGGTGAAGAGAACAAAACAAAGATCACTTTTCTGAAATCCGTTCAGTTTACTGCGGCTCGTTTGGACCAGACTAGACCTGGCTAATCACCTGAGTGTGCGCTCTGTGCGCCGGTGAAACAGGATCCCCCCGTGGGCTGGTTTAATTGGTCCTCAGGCTCTGGGCTGCCCGGGGCTGCCCTGGGGGGAGGGGGGGAGCTGGTCTGGAGGGCGGCAGTTGCTATAGGAACCTGGAAGAAGCGAGGGTCCTGAGGGTTGTCCTTCTCCCTCTGGCAGTATTTCTCACTCGTCAGACCTGGAAAAAAAGGAGGGAGGGGGGGAGGAGGGCGGGATTAGAACTCAGTGTGTGTGCGTGTAGATGTGTATGTGTGTATATATAGATGTGTGTGTGTGTGTGTGTGGGCTGTTGTGCCTGCGTGAGGGAGACAGGGAGAGGAACAGAACCTGTGATGGGGATGAGGACCCAGGGGATCTCCAAGCCGTCCTCGTCTCCTCCCGGGCCGCTGGGCCGTCTGGACAGCTCGCTGTGAGAGCTGGGGCTGAAACCCTCCAGGCTGCTCATGCTGCCTGCTGCCTGCTCCTGCAAACACACAGCACACCTCAGTGACAAGGGGCTCCACCTAGCCTGGTCGCCCCCCCCCACCTAGCCTGGTCGCCCCCCACACAGCACACCTCAGTGACACGGAGCTCCACCTAGCCTGGTCGCCCCCACACAGCACACCTCAGTGACAAGGGGCTCCACCTAGCCTGGTCGCCCCCCCCCACCTAGCCTGGTCGCCCCCACACAGCACACCTCAGTGACACGGAGCTCCACCTAGCCTGGTCGCCCCCACACAGCACACCTCAGTGACACGGAGCTCCACCTAGCCTGGTCGCCCCCCACACAGCACACCTCAGTGACACGGAGCTCCACCTAGCCTGGTCGCCCCCCCGCCTCGCCTTACATAAGGGCCTGGAGGGGAAGGAACTTAACTCTGGGTCTGACGCATGAATCTAAACGAGTCATTTGCATTCTAATAAAACTGTGAACATGAATGTGTATGGTTTTTTTTTAATGCTTTTCACCGATGTAAACAGTTTGAAAAAATAAAAAATAATATTTTAAAATATAATTTTTTTATGAATCCATTTAATGGTTAATATCAGAGGCGGTGGTAGTGTCTAACTCAGGTGTGACTGGGAGGCCTGCCTACCTCCAGGTAGTGTCTAACTCAGGTGTGACTGGGAGGCCTGCCTACCTCCAGGTAGTGTCTAACTCAGGTGTGACTGGAGGCCTGCCTACCTCCAGGTAGTGTCTAACTCAGGTGTGACGGGAGGCCTGCCCACCTCCAGGTAGTGTCTAACTCAAGTGTGACTGGAGGCCTGCCTACCTCCAGGTAGTGTCTAACTCAGGTGTGACTGGAGGCCTGCCTACCTCCAGGTAGTCTAACTCAGGTGTGACGGGAGGCCTGCCTACCTCCAGGTAGTGTCTAACTCAGGTGTGACGGGAGGCCTGCCTACCTCCAGGTAGTGTCTAACTCAGGTGTGACGGGAGGCCTGCCTACCTCCAGGTAGTGTCTAACTCAGGTGTGACGGGAGGCCTGTCTACCTCCAGGTAGTGTCTAACTCAGGTGTGACGGGAGGCCTGCCTACCTCCAGGTAGTGTCTAACTCAGGTGTGACGGGAGGCCTGCCTACCTCCAGGTAGTCTAACTCAGGTGTGACTGGAGGCCTGCCTACCTCCAGGTAGTGTCTAACTCAGGTGTGACTGGAGGCCTGCCTACCTCCAGGTAGTCTAACTCAGGTGTGACTGGAGGCCTGCCTACCTCCAGGTAGTCTAACTCAGGTGTGACTGGAGGCCTGCCTACCTCCAGGTAGTGTCTAACTCAGGTGTGACAGGGAGGCCTGCCTACCTCCAGGTAGTCCTTCTTCTCCCGCTGCTCGCCCCGCTGGTGTTCGCTTGCGCAGGTCGACGTCACAGTTGGTGGGCAGGCCCAGCCTGGCTATGCTGTCAAACAGCAACGTGTCCGTAGACTCCGCCCCCTCCGATGACCCGCTGGTGCTGGTTCCCATGGCAGCGTTCTTGAGGTCGGCGAGCATGGCGAGGAGCTTGACGGCGCCGGCGGAGCCGTCTCTCCTCAGGTCCACATCCTTCAGCCCCACGCCGCCAGCCAGCAGGGGCGGGGTCTGGCCTCCCTCCACTGCAGAGGGGACGTTAACAGAGGTACACCTTCACCAAGTCACATTTCCCTCTACGGTCAGGCTGCTTAGGTGTGTGTGCGAGTGGGTGTGTGTGCGGGTGTGGGTGTGTGTGCGGGTGTGTGTGTGTGCGTGCGTGTGTGTGTGCGTGTTTATGGCCTTGTTTACTACCCTTGTAAAAGTAAGTAGTTGTTTCTATGGGAGTTAAGGGACTTAAGGGTTAGCATTGGTGTTAGAATTACATTACTGTAAGGGTTAGGAGTTAGGAATAGTTTTAAGGTCAGGTGCTAGTGTTACGGTTTGCCTGGATATTTAATGGGACTGAGTCCCTCATGGATAGGTAAACAAAACGCGTGTGTGTGCACATGTACTTGCTCTGTGAGCTCCTTCTCTCTCCAGTGTGTGTACATGTACCTGCTCTGTGAGCTCCTTCTCTCTCCAGTGTGTGTACATGTACCTGCTCTGTGACCTCCTTCTCTCTCCAGTGTGTGTACATGTACCTGCTCTGTGAGCTCGTTCTCTCTCCAGTGTGTGTACATGTACCTGCTCTGTGAGCTCCTCTCTCCAGTGTGTGTACATGTACCTGCTCTGTGAGCTCCTTCTCTCTCCAGTGTGTGTACATGTACCTGCTCTGTGAGCTCCTTCTCTCTCCAGTGTGTGTACATGTACCTGCTCTGTGAGCTCCTCCTCTCTCCAGTGTGTGTACATGTACCTGCTCTGTGAGCTCCTTCTCTCTCCAGTGTGTGTACATGTACCTGCTCTGTGAGCTCCTTCTCTCTCCAGTGTGTGTACATGTACCTGCTCTGTGAGCTCCTTCTCTCTCCAGTGTGTGTACATGTACCTGCTCTGTGAGCTCCTTCTCTCTCCAGTGTGTGTACATGTACCTGCTCTGTGAGCTCCTTCTCTCTCCAGTGTGTGTACATGTACCTGCTCTGTGAGCTCCTCCTCTCTCCAGTGTGTGCACATGTACCTGCTCTGTGACCTCCTTCTCTCCAGTGTGTGTACATGTACCTGCTCTGTGAGCTCCTCCTCTCTCCAGTGTGTGCACATGTACCTGCTCTGTGAGCTCCTTCTCTCTCCAGTGTGTGTACATGTACCTGCTCTGTGAGCTCCTCTCTCTCAGTGTGTGTACATGTACCTGCTCTGTGAGCTCCTCTCTCCAGTGTGTGTACATGTACCTGCTCTGTGAGCTCCTTCTCTCTCCAGTGTGTGTACATGTACCTGCTCTGTGACCTCCTTCTCTCTCCAGGGAAGCCCTCCTCAGGTGTTTGAGCGTCCTCTCGGCCGTGTCCCGCTCCTCAGAGCTCCTCCTCCTCGTCCTGTCGGCCTCCCTGCCCCCCCGGCTCTCCCCCTCCGCGCTCCGCTTGCACCTCAGCACCAGGTTGATCAGCTCCTGGACCTGGGAGACCACAGCTCATGGGTACTGGACCTGAGTGCTAAGAGTGGAGCAGAGCCCCACTCACTGCCCACCCAGCACTCACTGCCCACCCAGCCCCCCCATCTCACTGCTCAACCAGCGCCCTCCATTCTGACAAACAACCCTCATACGACAATCCCTTGCATCTTTAAAATGTCTCCCTCTCGTCACAAACGTCCTGTGGTCAGGTGTGTCGCCTCCTACCTTTTGAGGGTTGTTGTGCGCCATGTCCTGCACTCCACTGGCCGTCAGTTCGGCGACGAGCCTATCAGAATCGTCCTTGTCAGAGTTGGGGCTGTCGTCAGGCATACAACCGAAGGCCTCCACCATCTCTTGGGCCTTGGCCACTGCGAGCAGGTACATGGCTGGGCTGTACACGTAGGAGCGCAGGTAGCCCTCCATGTTCAGCCTGTGGTGTTTGGGAGCAGGGAACAGCTTCCCCCGCTCGTCCAGTTTGGAGTCGTACTCCGTTACCGGGTACTGGCGCACCTGGGGAGGAGAGGTCTGACGGTTGGCGATTTATTTTTCTTTGTTGGTTCTATCGTAGGAAATGGAAGGACAGTTTGACACTGCGATATGGTTCCTGCCGTATTCGCTTATTCGTTCCACTGTGTGTTGTTGACATTGCATCTGGGGGGGTTTATTTTGTACATAGAATTGATTGGAGAGGATCAACGGTATTCGATGTTTCCCTCTAGAATGTTCCAACTGACCTTGCCCTCCTTGCAGCCACGGAGGTACTCTCGAGCCTGAAGCTCCACCCCTGCAGAGAGGTCAGATGGGGGGTTGCAGCGCACCTTGGCCAGCGAGTGGTGCAGCGCTGGGACGAAGGTGTTCAGATGAGGCATCAACGCTGGCCTGGACGCCGAGGGCCAAGGTTTCAGGGAAGCCGGACATTTTGATGCTGGAGGAAAGGAGTTGAAGTATGAAGAACAATAATTACCACTTAAAAAATAAACACTATTTTTTTTAAAAAGAGACTGAAGTTGGTTGTTGTGGCATTTACATTTAGTCATTTAGCAGACGCTCTTATCCAGAGCGAATTACAGTATGTACAGGGACATTCCCCCGAAGGCAAGTAGGGTGAAGTGCCTTGCCCAAGGACACAACATAATTTGGCACAGCCGGGAATCGAACTGGCCACCTTCAGATTACTAGCCCGATTCCCTAACCACTCAGCCACCTGACTCCCTGGCGGTGTCAGGTGGCTCCTTGCCAGGGGCAGTTGGTGTGCTTACAGTATTTAGAGACGTCCCTGCAGTCCTGGTAGATGAACAGAGCCTGGAGGCATCTGTTCCACCCGTCTCCTCTTTCTGGAACAAAACCAACCATTCACTTATTAGAAGACAATAGAAATCATCCAATGTTAGATTTTGGGGTGATTACACTTAAATTTCCACCTACCTGAAGGCTTGGCCATTTGCACAGAGGAGACCAGGAAGAGCAATCCTTGATCAGGCAAAGTGTTGACCAGAACCTGCGCAGTAAAGAGGACACTGTTAGCATAGCTTGTCATATGGAAGAAGCTGGCCTGGCTTGTGTGCTAGGTTAGCATTGCTAGGTTAGCATAGCTGTTGGGCAAAGCTAGCAAGCTAGGGACTACGTTAGTATAGCAAGGCTAGCATAGCTTGTGGACTACAGCTATATCATTTGCAGACTACATCAGTATACCTACAGGACAGGTTTAGCCTAGTTTGTAAATATTCATTTAAGTCAATTATTCCATTAGGTTTTTATGCCACTTTCTAAACTTCAACTTTCAACTTTATTTATCCTTCAAAAGGAAATGAGTGTGCAGCAGGGGTCAGAAACACAAACACAGAACAGCATCGCCAAATGCCAACAACATTACACAACACACAATGGAGACACACCTTCCCCCAAACCCCATGACAGAGTCCAATTGGGACAGTAATGGCCATTGGCAGGAAATAAATAAATAAAAACATCTTACATAAAACACTATACACAACCTGTATTTCAACTATTCTGCCTGTATATACCAGATTTGTACTGTACTGTACAACACTGTACTTACTTACTCATTTACTACTGTCTTATTACTTATTTAGCTACATTGTTGTTTTTGTACTATGTTCTTTTTACCCTTGTTTGTAAAGTTTGCACTCTATGCTGCTGTAATCCTGCATATTTCCCCACTGTGGGACTATTAAAGGATTATTTATCTTATTTTACCACTTTCTTGGTTTCCAGGCTGAGCAACAGTTTGGCCAGGCTTCCTCTGGACTTGTTCTTCTCCACCACCTCCAACAGACTGCCGTAGGTGTTGTTCTTCAACACTGTAACACAAACTGAGGTACATTGATACCACAGATGAGCTTGAACTGGCACAATTCTGAACACACCGTCTACTCGAATAGTCAGAATGACGGATTAATACAAATTATTAATTCTATATAAAAAGGAGCACTATGTGACCGATCTACTGGAGGACATGTAACACAAATGTTGTTCAGCTGAGTGATCAGATCCCACAACATACCATACCACTCACAGCATCTGGTCATTCTAAACAACAATCAATGAATATAAACCAGTGTTTTCCCTAAATTTACAGCTTGGGGGTCCTTGATATCCAGGATGTTAAAAATCTGATTTTTTTTCAGCTCGACATTTTTCGGGTCGAATCTGATTTGAGGCTCGAATATGATAGGCTCAAATGTTTTCAGCTCGAATTTTTTCAGCTCGAAATCATAGGCTCGAATTTGTTATGGTTGAATTTTATAGACTTGATTTTTTTCTGCTGGAAAATTTTCATCTCGAATTTGATAGGATCGAATTTTTGAGGGTCGAATTTTATAGGCTCAAATTTTTTGGGGTCGAATTTTTTCAGCTGGAAAATCTGGCTCTATAGTTTTTGGCAAAACAAAATTGGCTCGATTTTTTTCAGCTGGAAAATTTTCGGCTTAATAGGCTCGAATTTTTGAGGGTCGAATTTTAGGCAAAAAAACATTTGGCTCAAATTTTATAGGCTCAAATTTTTTGGCTCAAATTTTTTCAGCTGGAAAATATTCGGCTAAAAATATTTCAGCCAGAAGATTTTCGGCTCAAATTTTTTCAGCTGGATCATTTTCGGCTCGAATCTTTTCAGCTGGAAAATGTTGGGCTCGAATTTGATAGGATCGAATTTTATAGGCAAATTTTTTTGGGCCTCGAATTTTAAGCTAAAACATTTTTGGCTCAAATGTTATAGGCTCAATTTTTTCGGCCTCGATTTTTTTCATCTGGAAAATTTTTGGCTCAATTTTTTTCAGCTGGAAAATTTTAGGCAAAAATTTTTTTAGCTGGAAAATTTTAGGCAAAAAATTTTTGGGCTGGAAAATTTTCGCCTCGAATTTGATAGGGTCTAATTTTTTATGGTAACATTTTTTAAGATTGAATTTTTTCGATCTTAAAAAGCAACCTGAATTTTATTTTACATTGAAATATATTCAGATGAGAATTCAGTGTTAAATTTCAATATTAAGTATTCAATGCCTTTTAAAATTCAAAACATTATGGCACTGATTTGCTTCCATAGATCTGGCGCTATATATAAAAAATACAAATAAAAAAGTAAAAAAACTAAAAGACTTTGCCTCTCTGGATTTCCCTCCCTTCCTAACTCCCTCAGGTCAAACAAACATTCCCCTAAATCCTTCACCCCCCTCTTGACCTAACTCATGTTCTCCTCAAGGTAAAGAGAGATGAGATCGTCAATAACTCCTCAAACAAACAGCTGATAGTGATAACAGAGAGGACAGTGGTAGGACAGGCCTCACCTTGGTGGCTGCCTGCGTAGAGGTTTCTGGAGAAGAGTGCCGAGGGGATCAGCTGACTCGCACGCTCCAGACACATGGCCTTCCCCACCTGCAGCTTCTCTGGCCTGACACACACCAAGTCACCATTATCATTATAGTCATAAAACGAATACAACAAATTGCCTAAAATAAGGATCAAGGATTATTCAACAGAGCATTGAGTTCCTGGGGGAGAATGTTGAATCCTTCTCTGACAATACTCGTAAGCAGGCCCCTTACTATGAATGTCAAGTCTATGATCAGAGCACTGTGATTATTATAATAATTTTTTTTAATCAATTTAGCAGACGCTCTTATCCAGAGCGACTTTAATTAATTACAGGGACGTTCTCCCTGAGACGAGTAGGAGGAAGTGCCTTGCCCAAGGACATGGTCTGGAATCGAACTGGCAACCTTCTGATTAATAGCCTGATTCCCTAACCGCTCAGCCATCTGACCCCCCAATGATAATGATCTAGTCTATGAAGAGAGAGACTTACAGTTTGAATGGGAGGAAGGGAGGGGAGAAGGAGCGTAGGCACACTGGGTAGAGGCTCGTGTCTCCATCCATGAGCTCTCCGCTCCACACTACGTAGCTACTCCTCTCTAGGGAACACATACACAGGTACACATGTACACACATACACAGGTAAACATGTACACATGTACACACATACACAGGTACACATGTACACACATACACAGGACAACCACGTTAACAGCTCCTCTGCCTGGTCACTAGGGATACACCGGGATTCTAAACTAAACGATGAATTCCTGGGATGTGTGAGGTGTGTTTTTTGCGAGGACGGACTGGGTACTAGGGTTACAGCCTGTATGAATTCCGATAGTGGATTTAAAAACACCCCTCTAGTGTTATCATGTTGACTGTGAAACTATCTTCAATAAGTAACCAACAGCGACAGGCAAATATACTTATTTTTCTAGTCAAATATGCTCCATAAATAAAACGCTGCAGTTTCTTTTCCCTTATTATTTTTGATAGAGAAAGTGTGTTTTTGGAGATGAAAAAAAACAGTGTCTAACTGTTCCAATAGCTATTGAGAGAAGAGATGGCAGGGTCTGGCAAGAATTAGGACATAGGTTATTAAGAACAGAAACCCACCTTTAGTCCCTTCGGACGATTGGCTGTTAGACCTGGAAAACATTTTGACAGAAGACATTTTAAAGGTTGAGTGAAACAGAATTAGGACACAAGTTTTTAGAAAGATGTGCATCATTTCAATGCAGCCGTTTGCCTTTAAATAGATGAGAGAAGGCTGGATAGAGATACTCTGCCCTCTACACCTCTCCTATCCAGAGATCTCCACTTGTGCATATAGTTCTACATTTGTACCTTACCTTAAAGTGGTCATAGGCTTGGTCTGAAGAGGACTGTCTTTGGCTTTAAACTGGAAGGAGACCACCGCATAGGGACACACCTGTCTGGGTCTGTCCTTCAGTTCATCAAAATCATACTCGTAAAAGAATTGCTGTGGGAGAGAACACAAATGGATCTTCGTAAGACAAGCGACACTGATGTCATATTGGTGCTCACAGTTAACATGTGTAGATGCATCACATGGGTGATTGGATCTGTCGACGCCCCTAAAGAAGAAGTTATTTACATGGGTGATTGGATCTGTCGACGCCCCTAAAGAAGAAGTCATTTACATGGGTGATTGGATCTGTCGACTAGAGCCCGACCGATAAAGGATTTTTAAGGCCGATACCGATACAAATATTTGGTGATTTAAAAATCTGATATTCCGATATCGGACGATATAAAAAATCAAAAAAATCCAGAAACGCGTAACAAAACAAAC
Source organism: Mallotus villosus (assembly GCA_903064625.1). Lineage (NCBI taxonomy): Eukaryota > Metazoa > Chordata > Actinopteri > Osmeriformes > Salangidae > Mallotus > Mallotus villosus. The sequence goes on along the minus strand of CAEFZP010002296.1, from coordinate 88,553 downwards.
TGATTTCCCTAACATTAGTTATTTGTAGTGCACATTTAGCAGAAGTTCTTATCCAAAGTGACTAAGTACAGGGACATTCCCAGAGGCAAGTAGGGTTAAGTGCCTTGCCCAAGGACACAACGTCATTTGACATGGCCGGGAATCGAACCAGCAACCCTTTGATTAATAGCCCGATTCCCTAACTGCTTAGTCATCTGACTCCTGTTATTATTTCCTCACAAAAATAATATGATAATGCAGTTTCTGATAAATACATTTTATAAAAATACAAACTTAAGATATGAATTTATGAATATATCGGCCATTATAAATACTGATACCGATAGATCGGAAAATACCTAATATCGGCCCATAATATCGGCCCGCCGATATATCGGTCGGGCTCACTATCGACGCCCCTAAAGAAGAAGAGGTCATTTACCTGGGTGAGCTCGTAGGCTCTGTACGATGTCAGAGATGTTACTTTGCTGGAGTTCTTGGAAAAATGGCTGTCGAACTTGGGTGTAGGGTCCAGAAGGTTTTTAGCCATGTTCTCATAGATGCTTTTTACCTTACCCTGGGACAGAAAACAGAATAACATTGAAAACACTCAAAATAAAACGAAATAACATTGAAAACACTCAAAATAAAATTGAAAACACTCAAAATAAAACAGAATAACATTGAAAACACTCACAATAAAACAGAATAACATTGAAAACACTCAAAATAAAACGAAATAACATTGAAAACACTCAAAATAAAACTGAAAAATGACATAGTGTCCTTGGGCAAGGCACCCTACTTGCCTCGGGGGAATGTCCCTGTACTTACTGTAAGTCGCTCTGGATAAGAGTGTCTGCTAAATGAATAAATGTATCTATAAAAGAGCTGAATGGTTGAAATGATGGGCGAGCAGTCTTTACCTTCATGACCTTGAATATGATGACCTCCCCAGTCACTCCAGGATTGAAAGTGTTAATTTGTAAAAGATCTGAGTATTTAGACAAATAAACACCTGGGGGGGAGAAACATATTGTTCAAAAACATTATTACATATCTTAAGTTCCAGACCATTTTGCAGTGTACAAATGTGTTACAGACTACTAGTGTAGGATTCCAACCCAGTGTCCCATATAAAACAGTAGTGGCTGAACTCAAAACTCAACTCAAAATGTATTTGTATAGCCCTTTTTACAGACAAGCATGTCACAGAGGGCTTCACATACGCCCATAGAGCTGCCCCTCAACCAACCTAAACCCTCAAGGAGGTAGTGTCCTTCTAAAGATGTCTGGCTTTGTTATTTACAATGAGAGCCCACCCTCGTCACACTGACCTTTGCTTGGGTTTCCCAGAGCTGTGATCCAGCTTTGTCCCACAAACAGGCCCTTCTCACAGGTCCATGCAAGCTGAACACAAGGGACACAACACAGTCACAACCTGTCACCTGTCACCTGTCACCTACACACATCACTTATACATCACACAGGATGTGTGGTGTGCTGTGTTTTGAGAAAGAAAATCTTAAGACAGGAAATTCAAACCAATCGCAACAACCATATGACGATGAACAAACAGGTTTTCCATCACACAGCTTTGACGCGTAGCTAAAGCAGCGAACGCAAAAGAACATGGAATCTTGACCCAGGCTAGACTAGAAATGTGTTTGCCAAGAGTATCTTAAGAGTAACACATCATAACTATTTCTTATATATCCACAGATATACTTTAAAAAATACAACATAGTGCAGAACTGACAGATTTTCTTAACCCTTGTGCTGCCTTCGGGTCACAATGTTTGCCTCAACAAATACTTAACTTTATTTTTGTATGCGGTAAAGTTGTCGCAACACGTGGGGGGGGTCACAATGACCCGAAGTTAAAACAAGGGTTTTAAGGTAGCCCACTAACATATCACACACACTCACCTTCCCAGCGTCACACAACATAAAGCAATACGTCTCCTCCAGCTCCTTTTCGGTCCTCCCATCCAGTTTAAGCTCTTTCCTTCGCTCTACAAACTGACAACCCAAAATATAACATGTGAATCACACTCAATCACAAGGAACTTTTAAAAACCTAAATAATCCTAACACAGACAGCACAAAAAAAAACAAGGAAAATCTTCCTCAGTACAACGATTGGGTCGTGATCTGTGTTCAAAGCAGACCTATTAAGGTATAATTAAGGTCAACACCTACATCTTTCTCCAGAGGCTCGCTGTGGACCAGCCTTGGCTTAGTGTATATAAACATCCCCTTGGATGCAGTCTCCAGGTAGTTGGAGGAGAGGATATTCATGATGTCCTCGAATTCCCTGGACTCTGAGGACACACACTGGAACAACGCTGAGAAGAAGAAGAAAAAAGTAGAGAATATTTGATCAATTCCTGAATATCGTTGACGAGTGTTGGGTTTGGTCTTTTTTTACATTGTTTGATTTGAGGGTGTTTCGAATTGTGTTTTTCGACATTTTCGCAAGTTTTGGAAACTGGTGTGTCACAACGACAACAGTGCTGACTACTTGAGACATACACTGTGGTCAGAGACATACAGGCTGAGGGGTAATCTGGTGAGGTAATAACACAGATTTTCTGAACAGGAAGTCAACCTTGCCACCTCAGTTTCATTTCTCTATCAACTCCCACTACAATGGGCCTCACAGCCATTCAGCACGTCTGCTCTAAACCCGAATACATGTCTTCATTTAGAATGCACACTGCTAGTCAGGACTACAAAATAGGACTTTGTTCATTGTCATGCTTCATTGTTTGCATTTGCCTAGTGGTCTCTGTTAGAGGTAAAGCCATTTTCCCTGGCGGGAAACCCATTCTCGCTCTGGTAGGACTGGCCAACACTGAAATTGGCTTTGACCTGTGTGAACACATTGTCATTTAGCCTAGTTTTAATGTATCTTTAGTTCGATTACTAAAAACTAGGCTAAATGACAATATGTTCACACAGGTCAAAGCCAATTTCGGTGTTGGCCAGTCTATGTACTATGTTACTATGTATTTACTAGCTAGCTAGACAATTTGACTCTACAGTGCCAGTGGTGTAGATACAAGATGGCAAACTACACACAACATTGTCAACTACAGCAATTATCAATATGAACTAGATAAAGAGTAAATCATTTATTCCCGCCAAGGCTAGCTGTATAATTTGGTAGAAAACACATCCCTATTGCAAAATATTACGTAGGACCGCTAGCTGGCTAACGTTAGCTAGCCAGCTAAATAACACATTGCTATTTGGTAGACAGAAAACATGCAAGTACCTTTTTGTTCTTTGCTTTTCCTTGGAATATGGAACCGTGGCAATTGGTCAGAACTTGACTGCCTTCTGAAAGACATTATTCCACTCGGCTTTTCTGAAGCAGTTTTCTCAGACGCTGCTAGCCTTTCCATAATTCCCGACTGCTCGCCATCTTTACTGCTAGATGGGAACTCAGGCAGTGCATGCCTCATTGTTTTGCTTTTTGCTGCAGGAATGTCATCGCCGCAGCGGCCGTCCATCGCGATTTCAAGTTGCACCTTTCGAACGACAAGCTAAACCAACACATATGGGTTCCTGTGTGGTAATTCTGCAGGCCGCAAACCAGTGGTTTCACTCGGGATATGCAATGGAGCACAGACTCCCCTGCACATTACCCACCATGCTGCTCTCTACCAGCTACTACCAGCTAGCTACACTATTGGAGAGAACGGCGTTGTAAGGGGGAGTCTTTCACATGGGAAATTGTTTATTGCCGCAGTTACAGCACCATCTAGCTTCTGATACGTGAGTCAGACGGTAGCAAGTCTCTTCAGTGATAGACTTACATATTTGGTTAAAATTAATACCGTACACTGTGTAGTTAGTTTCCCCCTCTTCCATTTGATCATTGTTCATAAATCATAGTTTTTGTTGTTTGGCCAATGTAAAAGCCCTACACTATCAACAACATATTATCTACTTTGGGAGTTCAACAAGGTCAATAAAATAAAGTAAATAAAAAAGACATTAAACTTATAATACGAAATAATCCGTTTCTGATCTATAGTAGGTAGAGGACCGAACCAGACAAAGAAACAAGTATTTGCGTCTCCAGGTAATTCCGGAAGCAAAATACAACATCTTCTCAGGGGCTTCTCATGACTGTTAGTATTGCATCATCATCCGTGGGGGTTTTACCAACATATGACACTGTCTGCCGCCTAAGGTAAGGCTAAGGAGACCCTTGGGATGCTACCGCGAGGAGACCGGTAAACCAAACAATGTTTTTGTACGCCCAAGGAATCGGGACTCAAAGCAATGGTCTTAACAATACCAGTCAGATTTGTCCTTGACCTTATACCTAGAATTCAAACACCACAAAGAACACAGGGAATCCATCCTAAGTCGTTTATTATAATTGTACATCTTGTCATTTTCTAAACATTTTTTTAACAGAAATTAACATGAAAGGCAGATTTAGTGCAATGATAATAAAACCCATGAGATAAACTCATTTCAGTGCAAAAACAAAACATCATCTACAGCAAATAATACTGAATAACTTGTTATATTTATTGACTTGAAACTATGCAGGCACCAGAGTATCCTTCTTTCAGCCTCAACAACATCCATGTTTGTAGTTCTGTGGCAGGACCATCAAATCACTACTCTGTCTGCAGGTCAGGCAACAGAAAGTGGACTACAAGAAGGCCAGGCCATCCAGTGATTACAGCTGTGGACGTAGGACGTAGACAAGAGTAGAAGTTTCCTTACATTGTTATAGAGCTTCATACTTCATACAACAGTCTACAAGTGTGCTTCAGAGAGGATTCATGTGGGACTTCCCACCAACAAGCAAGACCCAGGGGGGAATCCTTAATGGTAGGCTGTAGAGCAAACATAAGGGTGATATCTGAACCTCTGAAGCGCACACTTCAATCCCTAAGGAAACAGGAAGAGGACTCCTGTCTTCAGTCACATCACACAAACCCCTTCGGTTGTTTCCATAGTAGTAGTGTAATGGTTGTAGATATCAAGAAATAACTTATTAAAAAGGATATATGGATAATCATGATGAAATTAAGTGCTAGAAAATAGGAAGTGTGATTCATTTAATGGTGAGTATTTGGTCTCAGTACAGTGATCGCAGAGTGATGAGAGAGACGGAGCGAGAGAGGTAGAGACTGAGGGAAGAGAGAGAGAGGTAGAGACAGAGAGAGAGAGAGAGAGAGAGAGAGAGAGAGAGAGAGAGGAGAGAGAGAGAGAGAGAGAATGACTGCTTCTGAGATCCTGGGGGAAACAGAAAACCACTCTGTCCATTCCTAACCTTCCCATGCTCAAGCAGGCAGACGTACGCCCACAAGCACTCATGATCACACACACATACATACATACAGACACACACAGACAGCAAACACACACACACACACATATTATATGTTTCATACGCTCACTAACTCTCATTAAATTGGCAGTTCAAAGTCCATTCCCTGCCAAGGTAGTCAACAGAATGAGCTCTTAAACACGGCATTGGGGGCGCTAAACCGTTCTGCATTTAGAGGCCTGGAAACCCCAACCAGCCTCCCTCCACCTCCATCTTTAAAGACAACACAAGGTGAGAGCTCTACAGCGCCTGCTGGAGTCAGGTTAGGGAGGGTCGTGAGGGGGAAGGAGGCGGGGGGGAGGAGGGGGGGGAGGAGGTCAGGGGAAGAGATGCAGGTTGGGGGCCCACTCCAGGGCAGTGTTGACCACAGCGAGGGCCGCAGCCCCCAGGGCCACGGTCAGTCCCATGACGGCCAATCGGATATAGCGCCTGGTGGCAGAGGGCTGGACCACCGCCATAGGCCCCTCCCCCGAGCTCTCCAGCGCGGCCTGCTTCTCGCGCCGTCGGCGCCGTAGCACCGAGTCTGGCCGCTGCTGCTCCGACGCCAGGTCGAAGTCTTTAAAGGTGGAGGCAGCCGTCCTGGAGAGTGAGACAGGTAGGTTAGGGAGCTATGGAGGGGGGGGTGTGGGGGGGGTGGTTGAATGAAGGGAGGGGCAGGTTAGGAACAATGGAGGTGGGGGGCAATGTATGGAGGGAGGGAAATGAAGGAGGACCGAGTAAAGGCCTTTATATGCTACTCCGACTCAGTTTACGGATGGGCGGATACGGACGCATACGATAGACTCTTTTTCGTTTATGGTTCTCTGTAGGCTGTGGGTGCTGAAAACAATGCACCGCCAGAAGAGTAGGTGGCTCAACGATAATGATGTCGTTAGCTGACCAATCACAGCCAAGTTTCCGGTTTCCGTAACTATCCGAAATTAGGTGGATAGTTCGTAAATTCAGGAGGTGCACGTCGAGCTCTCCGGGGCTCTCGGAGAGGGCGTTCCACCTAGACGGAAGGCGTTCCCATGTGTCCGTTTTTGGGAAAACGGAGTAGCATATAAAGGCCTTAAAGGCCAGGAGTGTGAGAGGGAGAGGAGGAAGCCTAACTGTTGGCTGGCAGCCTCCCTGGCGAGCTCTGAGGGAGGGAACTGAACGAAGAGGTCTCCAGCGCGGCTGATGAGCGTCTCGTACGGGAGGTCCTGGGGAATCTGAGACAGCAGGTGATGGATAGACGGCATGTCACACTCACAGTCCAGCACCTCCTCCTCTCGGTGGAGCACAATCTGGAAGACACACACACACACACTTCTTAAGACGTGCTTGAAGACACACACACGCATGGTGCATACACACACCAGGATTCGTAGCAGTGCAGACTCACCACAGCAGCAAAGTAGATGGGCATGAGGGGGTGGCAGGCCAGGAAGAAGTCGTACAACCGCACCACGTGTCTGAAGTCTGACAGGACGTGGCCGAACCAGGTGATGAGCCAGCTCAGGGCGAAGATGGTTCCCACCTCTGCCCTGGGACACACAACATACCGGACACAGTCAAGACAGTCCCACCACTGCCCTGGGACACACAACATACCGGACACAGTCAAGACAGAGCCACCTCTGCCCTGGGACACACAACATACCGGACACAGTCAAGACAGAGCCCACCTCTGCCCTGGGACACACAACATACCGGACACAGTCAAGACAGTCCCACCTCTGCCCTGGGACACACAACATACCGGACACAGTCAAGACAGAGCCACCTCTGCCCTGGGACACACAACATACCGGACACAGTCAAGACAGAGCTATGGGGTCACACAGGGCCAAAGGTCTGTGGAAAAGTTTGATCCTGCGCTTTAATGGAAGCCAAACTGATTCTAATGCTACGCTACGAGATTACATGTACAGTTAATGCTAACATGCGCAAATTCGCTATTCACGTCTATCACATCTTTCACTTGAGTTGAAAGTTGGTTAAAATAAATCAATCTTTTTTGGGGGGGGGGTAAAATCTCAGGGTTAGGGTTAGAGATTCGCGTAAATAAACACAAATGAACGCAAAGGGAAAATTAGCTTAATTCCCTTCACTTTTGGTGTGAACACAGCATAAGGTCTGTGGTAACATTCTTAGAATTGTGGTAACAGTTAGATTCTGAGGTCTAATGGAAGACAGGCAGATTCTAAATTCTGTGGTAACATTCTAATCTAAGATCTATGCCACAGATTCTTTGAACGTTACAGCAGCCCTAAGAATCTGAATGGCTACTTACTGTTCCATGTAATCGTGCACCTCCGGGTTGACCCGCTCGATGATGGGCATCAGGTAGTTCAGGATATGTTTGGTGTTATCCATCGTGGGGTCCATGAAGTCCCTGCCGATCAGCACAGACATAGAGCACCGTTATCGTCTCAGCAGAAGGTAGCCCATTTATATAGGATGTCAACAGCATGCAGAATGTGCTGCTAATATGCTCAAAGTGCAGAGGCTAACGTGCGCTGTTACCATGGTGGCATGGAGAACAGAGTACATGGTGTGCATGCGACGCACTAGGAAGTAGTGGCCAAGGAAGTGTGTAAGGTGTTGTGTAGTAGGGTGTAGTGTGTACGGTGTTGTGTAGTAGGGTGTAGTGTGTAAGGTGTTGTGTAGTAGGGTGTAGTGTGTAAGGTGTTGTGTAGTAGGGTGTAGTGTGTAAAGTGTTGTGTAGTAGGGTGTAGTGTGTAAGGTGTTGTGTAGTAGGGTATAGTGTGTGAGGGTACCTGAGGTGATGAGTCGAGAGCTTCTCAACCAGCGCGGTTGCTAGGCGCTCTCCCAGGACCAATAGGAAGGTGACAACGATGTCGTGGTAACCCTGGTAGTAGTGCAGCTGTGGGTTTCTCTTCAGAACTCTCAGGATGATGTCGATCAGCTCCTCCTGCAGGCCCTCGCGCTGTTCACTAGGCATGCCTGCACACAGGGTCAAAGGTCAACCATGACCCAAAGGTCAACCATGACCCTACTGCTGCACGCCAGGGGGTTAGAGGCAGCCCATGCGGAGGCAGCCCATGTGGAGCAGCCCATGTGAGGCAGCGTTGCTTCTCTAAGGTCGGGGAAATACTGCTGAACAATCCTACAACTCCAACATGTTATAAGTTATATTACTAAGTGATATTATTAAGTTAAGTTATATTGGCTCAGCTTACTTTTTTTGGGTGAGAACATTGAGACCAAAACCAGTCACATTCCTTGTATGTGTACACATACTTGGCCAATAAAGTTCTGATATTCTTTGAACTTGACTCCGCCAAGTGGCACAACTCTGTATAACGACTGGGAGTTAGGATTGGGTTGGGGTTAGGGTCAGAGTTCAGGGTACTCACCTGGAGGGAACCTTCGTAGCGAGCGCTGGACGTCCAGAAGGACCTGGTTGTAATCCTTGTTATTCTCCCGCTCAACCACCTCTGAGGGCCAAAAGATGCCACCGTTTTAGTATCATGTACGTGTCTGTTTGTTTATATTGATGTGAGATATTCTCTTATATATATATATATATATCTCTCATCTCCGGCCTCTATGCAATCTCTGGCCTGTGTGTAATCTCTGGCCTGTATTTGTCATTTTTGGCCTGTGTGTAATCTCTGTTTTGTGTGTAATCTCTGGCCTGTATTTGTCATCTATGGCCTGTGTGTAATCTCTGGCCTGTATGTAATCGCTGGCCTGTATGTATCGCTGGCCTGTGTTTCGGAGGTATCCGAGCTCCTCACCTGGTTTCTCTGGCAGGTTGTGGGTGGGCACGTTAAGAAGGCGTGGCCAGACCTGACAGCGGATGTTGTCGGAGAGCAGACCTCCTTCACTGATGGCCATCCTCCTCAGGGCTGCCACATCCACGGGAGTCACGTTCAGAGCCTGCGAGATGTCCGCCTCCTTCCTCTTCCTCCGAGACTCTCCATCTGCCGTGAGAACGACGCTGCCGGTGAAGACGCCATCCAACTAACCGTTCAGCGGCTCCCTTCCTGACAGTAGCTAACCAGTACAGCCGCAAGTGGCACTAACTTACCGGGTCTACACCATGTCCTGACCAGTTGATGTGACTAATAAACTGCATGGCTGCCTACCAAACATGACCCTCCATCCTCACACATCATGTTAAGTCTTTCGTATCAACAAGCAGCACACATAGACCTAACACTGTATACTCTGATTAGGTTAGCCAATCTTAAGATTTAGGCAATGTGATGAAATACTCAACCTTTCCCCTTGATTGTGAAGCAATCTCTCCCCATTCACTCTATACTTTTTTGTTAAGTAGCAGCAGATTGTCTGAGACACAATTATGCTTCTTATTCTATCAGAATATTGCAGTTCCGTTGGTCCTTTGATTTGATCGAGTTTGTCTCCTGTCCTCCTGACCAGCTACACTTCTCAACCCAGTAACGTTACTCACCAAGTCTCATCTTCACCCAAACTGTGTCCTAGAGTCAAGCTAAGATAATGTATCAGGGATCTTGAAATAAACTCGTCCACCAGGCAGACATTAGTTAGCCGTCAGTAAACAATGTGTCAAGTAGATTAACATGTTTAGTCTGTCCTACTAACTCGAGCTGGCTATCGTCAGTGTACTAGCTTGTCAAGGTATCTTGAAATTCCGCCTCACCGTGAGGAATACCCCTTTCCTCTTGAGTAAAAGGCGACATTAACATATCCCACGCAGATTAGCTACTGTACCAAGCTAGTCTATTAGCACGACAACTAGCTGGGGAGCTGCTGTGATTCGTTCATTTAGATTTACATAGCTAGCCAGCTGCTAGCAAGCAACAACATTAGCTAGCTGTACTAGTCTAGCTACTCTAGCCTATAGCAGCTAGACTGGTCTTGTTAGCTTGATATAGCTTGACTTACCGTGTCTTCCAATTCCATTTAAAGGTGAAGATGCACCAGCACTTCTAGATCTCTTCATTTTCCCTCTGCTATTAGCTAGTGCAACCTCGTTACCATTTTAATGTAGTTGGATCGACGGCTAACGTTAGCCAAGTTGTCAGTCCGTCTGCTACCTACCCACCAACTAACGTTAGCTGGTTGCTAGCAAGCCACGGTGGGTTGAACGCAAGCAAGCTGGGAAGCAATGTCATCCAGAAATTGACCGTATGTTATATTGCTTGCCATCACACCAACCGCCATATTACTATCAGTTTCGAAGTAGAGTGCTGTCATCTGGCAAGCTACATATTCGCAATGCTGACGTGCTAGCTAGATGACTAGCCTAGCTTGTTTACTTGTCACGTCTCCTTTGCGAGGATCAAGATTTGATTCCTGAGCTTACTGAAGATGGTGCTACTGATGAGGACCAACAAGAAGGCAGACAACGCGTCAAAGTTAGGATGACGTGTGGCTCAGCTACTGTAATAAACATTTGCAAGTCGCTGGTACTGTACTGGGTGTGGTAAAGTAATAAGTTACCCTGTAAACTCACAATTTCGTTTATTGTTCTTATTCGGGTAGCTGTAAACATTTCCATTGGCACCGTCCAAACGTAGAAGTGCACTTTACAGTTTAAAGACACATATAAAGTCAGAATTATGACATTTCTATTTATTCTTTGGTAGTTGTAAACATTTGCAATTAGCTCTGCACAACATAGGCTATTTGTTTACACCATTTTGATGTGTGATGTAGGTAATGAAACAGACTAAACCTATAATTATCAACAAAACAAACTTGATTAGGCTTCTACGCTCGATTTCAAGCCCCATTTTAATCAACACACATATTCAGCATAAAGAATCGAGTTCAAATTTACATAAATGGAATGAATACAAACAACCTAAACAATACATTCTCATTCACAACCATATTTCGTACATTTGTACAAGTGTTATAACAGAATGCACACAGATCCCAATAGCACAGCACATCCTGATCAGCAAAGTCCCGGAGAATGAAGACAGGCTTAATAAACACCAAAAGAAACAAGAAAAACAAATAGTAGGGAAAGTTATAAAGTGCTTTATATGAGGAACCAATAAGAGTGAGGGTGAGATCTAACGGCCTCTTCCAGAGTGGGTTGGGGGGTTTATTTACCCCGACAGTAGTGACCAGGGTGAAACAAACTGGATATCTTCACCTGGAGGGAGAGGTCTGCAGTTCTAACCTGAACGATCCTGTTGTTTTTGGTCATCATTTTTAGCAATATATTATAAGTCTACCGTGTAAAAGCTTTGGGAAACTAAAAAACTAAATTTAATGTGAAATGTAAATTGGGGTTTGTGAAAAGCCTTCCAATTTTTTTTTCTTTTTTCCCACCACAACCCCAACGACGCACAAACACATTTTATCCTGTACACAGCTATAACACCTGTTTCAGCTGTATGTCCTGTACTTCACACATTATAACGTCACAAAACACCTTGTTCGTGCATACATAGAGCCATGATTGTGATGGTAATTTGTACTTTCCTTTTGAGGCTTTTAAAACATCATTTTATATTGATTTATATTTGCCTTATAGAGAGAAACAAATAGGATAGCAGTGTCACTGTACAGTGCTGTAGCCGAGGGCAACTATGGAGCACGCATGGAGAGGAGTCTGGTGTCAGTGGCAGTTCTGGCAGTTGGGATGACAGCGAGCCACATTGAAGTTACAGCCACAACCCCCTGAGGTGTCTCCTGTCCCCTGCAAGTCAACAAACACAGGTTACCTAGGCAACTCCCATAGAGACTCATAAATCCCTCTGACCCCACTTTGTTTGATTGCTTTTGCCCAAAGCCTTAAATTAAAAGAGTCAATGAAGGTATGTGGCTTTAACTAAACCAGTGGTTCTTAACCCTGTCTTCAGGGAACCCCAGTCCTGCATGTTTTAGATCTTTCTTGGCTCCAACACACCTGATTCAAATACATGTTCGTTACCAGGCTTCTACCGGGTTAAGAAACACTGAACTAACCAATGATGTTAGATCAGAGATGATCCCACAGAAAGAAGCAGGCACAGCCAGAATGCACTGACCAGGTAACCAGTAGGTCATGTTTGGTCTAAAAGGTCAGAGGTCACCCTTACCTTGGGTCCCCAGCGAGCCTGTTTGGTGACCCAACAGATCTCAGTCTTACACATCAGGCAGCAGATCCAATCACAGCCATCCTTTTTCTGAACTACGACCTTACACTTGGGACAGTGCATGGCCTCGCCACTCTGCAACAAGCCCTGCAAGCCAAACAGTACCACGCAAAAATGAAACTGCACTTTAACACTACAATATAAAAAAATTGCTAACACACCCATATACACTACAAGGCCAAAGGTTAGTTTCCACCTTCCATTTTAAAACCATGACCATAAATATGGAGTTGGCAGCCCATTTACAGCTATAACAGCTGCCAACTAACGCAACGTATCATATAATAAGATCCATATAATAGATTGTATACAGGGTTAGGGGTAAAGGGTCACGTACCTCCATCATCAGGGTTGTCTGCCTGGCTGCGTCGTCATTCTCGGCTCGGATGCGGAGGTCATCCTGGTACTCCTTACAGTTCATATCTTTGTGGATTGCCTTCAGAGGAGAATACGGGCAGTGGCACGCCATCATTAGTTTACCATGACTACGGCGTTTGTGGCCGTCGGTGCTGTTGTCGAAGGAGACACCAACACTCACACACACACACACACACACACACACACTCGCACACTCACCTTGCAGGAGACACCAACACTCACACACACTCACACACACACTTACCTTGCAGAGGAGGCAGTTGGCCTGGCCGCAGAGTTCACAGTTGAACTCGTTGACTTCGTCCTCGAAGATGCACCAGCCGGCACAGTCGGGGGTCTTGCAGTGGAAGCTGTTCTCACTCCGGGTCTCAGCGATGCTCAGACGCAACTCCAGAAACTTCTGGTGCTCCTCTGGGGTGAGAAGCTGCACGGGCCAGGAGGAACAAACCGGGGTCAGGTTTAGAGGGTCAAAGGTCAAGGGTTAAGTCTGGGGCAGGTTAGGGTTGGGTGTATAAGGTCACATCAAGGTCAGGTTTAGAGGGTCAAAGTTCAAGGGTTAAGTCTGGGGTCAGGTTAGGGTCGGGTGTGTAAGGTCACATCAAGGTCAGGTTTATGGGGTCAGGATCAGGTCATGGGGTCAGATCAGGGTCAGCTGACTCACAGATTGGATCTCTCTGTCCTGAAGCTTGCTGCCACAGCTGTAGTTCTCGTCGCCATAGGGACATGCCACTTCGGGATCCATGCTGGTCACTATGGTCCCCTTCAGACACTCCCTGTTAGGGTCAGTCAATCAATCTGATGTTCAGCGAGCCTGAAGTCATCATCCCAGTGATTGGCCTATATTTAATTTGTGTGATATGTACATTGCCATTTAACTACTATCCTTCGCTAGCTACAGAATAGGAGATAGTATTGGTCAACCATCTGATCAGGACAAGTTCAGCATAGATCTATACTACTTATTAAGTACTACGAAGTTTAGTACAGTAATATGTACTTTAACATATACAGTATAATACAGCAATGTGCTACATTAAGGAGGACTTTTTATAGAGCGGTTTGGAGGATAACGTACTTGCAGAAGCAGTGCAGACATTCTCTGAGAGTGGCGCCCTCTCCTGGAAGGACGGAGGTGAAGCAGATGGGGCAGAGCACCTCCTGTGTGTTGGGGACCAAACTCTGGGAGTCTGTTTCCAGAAGGCTCTGGAAGTTTCTCTGACGCTCATCTTGCAAGACCTACAAGGTAGAAACACACACACAACACACAGATACACAAAATGTAAAAAATAATTATAATAAATATATAAAGCAGGGCCGTAATCATAATATACTGTATATATTCAAATCTGGTCCAAATGTCCCCCCCAATATATTGATATATAAAAATAGAAATGTGCTACGCTACAACCGACAACCACGCACGCTGTCCGAAATTATCATAAAAAATGTAATCATATTCATAACTAAACAAACTTCAGGGGGGGGACCCTCAGATTTCGTCCCCCCCAATGTTGTTTCCATGGCTACGGCCTTGATATAAGGTATCATGTAATAGCCACACGTCCACACACTGACCTGGCGGTACTGTAGCTGGGCCAGCTCCTCCTGCTGTATCCTGTGGATCTCCTCCAGATCTGGCTGGTGGATGTCAGGGACCTGGTACTCTGCAGGCCTCTCACGCCCACACATCTCACAGCCTGGGCGGGTGGGCTTGTTCACGTAGGTACACTCTGGACAGGACCAACCCACCTGCACGCACACGGAGACGCGACATTAACACCAGTAGCGGCTGGTGATACTTTTTATTTGAATAAACTGAAAGCAGCACTTTCAAAACTGGGCAAAGGAATTTGTACCAATTCTTTGAAAATCCTTGGGTGTAGGATTTCCTCATCTTTGTAGCTACCTGTTTAATCGTTATATTTGGTCTAGGAGGTCATAATTGTATTGCTGAGAATTTGTCTTCATTGGTACGCCGACCGAAAAGGAGTCTCTTTCAAAGAAAGAATTGAATTGCTGCTGTTGCACTGAGCATCTCGATGGAATGTGAATCTGTCGATGACTAATGACATACAGAGGCAGATCAGACGGTCTAGTGGTAGAATCCGACAGAAAAAAGATTACATTTAAATGTCGCGACTTACAAGGATATTGCGCTTATACATCGGGAGAAGTTTTTTTTTCTTTTCTTTTTTTCCTTTTCCCCTAGGCCGTCTGTCGCCCCAATCACCCTTATGGACAAGCCGCCCCTGATTAACACACACACACACACGGAGACGCACATTAACACACACACGGAGAAATGACATGTATAAATACACACGGAGAAACAGCATGCACACACAGAAACAACAAACACACACAGTAATCAATTCCAACGCTCATGTTCTGATGGCTGGGTCCTGAGGGGAGGTCGGGGTGCTGTGCTACCTGTGGTCTGGGTGGAGGAGCAGGAGGACGTGTCGGGGTGCTGTGCTACCTGTGGTCGGGGTGCTGTGCTACCTGTGGTTTGGGTGGAGGAACAGGAGGACGTATCACCGTGGGTTTAGGAGGCGGGGTCGGCTTCTCGATGGCCCTCCCACCCAGCGCTTGGGGCTCCGCAGAGTACAGAGAATCATATATACCTAACAGCAACCAATCAAGCGCAAGGATTCTGGTCAGCTGACAATTGTTTTGAGGATATTTCAACAGAGAAGCAGCTTGGAGGTCATGGACAGATACAGAAAATGTGCTTTAGAAATCTTCAGTATGAGTTGTTTGAAACACAGCTAACTACTGCCTGGCTGAGTCTGCCTGGCCTTGCCACCACAGAATCCACAGTAACCCTTTTGCCAAGAACCGTCCGAATCAAGACCAGGTTTCGACAGGATTTATTCATGCTTTTTGTTCTTATTAAAACCGTGTGCCTTAATACTCAGGCATGAATAAATCCTGGCGAAACCTGGTCTTGATTCTGACGATTCTTGGCAAAAGGGGTTACTGTGAGTATTAAGGCACATGGTTTTAACAAGAACAAAAACTAGGTTGTTGTTGTTCAGTTACTTATAATCTGGCCACCAACTGCCGTTGCCAGGCTGTCTCTTACTGTCGAGGACTCTGTGTTCCTGGTCCTGCAGGTGGTGCTGGCGGGTGAGTTTGGCAGCGTGGCAGGACTGGATGTACAGGTAGGCCTGGTCGCCGTTCTTACAGATGCCGTGACTGTACAGTGTGTCGTTGTCTCTGGTTAGACGCTTCCCGATAACCCAGCGCTGCAGGTAAGGGTGGAACCCATAGTCACTGTTGATCTGCAGGGATAGAAAACACAGTCACATCTAACCTGGATGTGAAGCTACTGTTGCCACTACTTTGTAGAAGATAGGACGTTTTAGTCACTACTGATATGTAGGAATATGAAATAATGTATACGGTATGCTAATGTTTATAATGTATGTGTACAGTCATGTTTATAGTGATATTTGAGGATACTTTTTGACCAGAGGAATACAGGAATACCACAAAACAACATTGGATAATCAATGCAGCACAGTGTGTGTTACAGAGTGATGAGGGAAAGGGAAGTGGATAGACTGTTCTACGCGGGGACAGGAAGTCAGTGTGTCAGTTGCAATACTGGTCTGGGCAGAATGAAGGGAACAGGTACCTTCTCTTTCAGCTCAGAGATCGTCATGTCAACAGACACCAGCACCGTCATAGGGATGTAATTTTCAGACTGGGAGTCTCCCACCCCAACCTTCAGCCTGGACAGAGAACAGTCTGGGATTAATAGGGACGGGGACAGCTAACACACTGGCTCACACTCTTCTGTCCTTCTCTCTTTCTCACTCCCTTCCTTCCTTTCTCCCTCCCCCCTTTCTCTAATATCGCATTCTCTCTCCCTTTCTCTCACAGACAAAAACACATTGCGTAAAGCACTGCTGTGTGTTTGTTTTAGGCTAGGCCTACGGTTAGATTTAGGGGGTTAAAGGTTGTGGAGGTTAAAGGTTAATGTGGACCTACTTGATGGCATCCTGTGGGTAGGCCAGATTGGAGACCTTGACGCTCACAGGAATCCCCAGGTCAGAGAGGCGCTCTGAACATCTGTGGGCCTCTTCTCTGTTTCCACTGCTCAGAGCCTCACCAAGCAGCAGGGCAAGCTCCTCCGCTGCAACACACACACACAGACACGAACACACACACACACAAATACACACAGACACACACAGACACGCACGAACACACGCACACACACACACACACACACACGCACGAACACACAGACACACACACAGACAGACACAGACACACACACAGACACACACAGACACACACAGACACAAACACGAACACACAGACACAAACACACAGACACGCACACACACGCACACAAAGTTAAAAACATGGGAAAGGGCTGGACTCCAAGCTATTCAGCCCAAACATCGACACAAGACTATCAGTCTTACGCATTTGAAATGACCTTTCCCCGCCATTACCATGTCAACAAATACAACCGTTTTTCCACAGAGTTCTGTGAGTGTTGCCTACCCTCTTTTAGGGAGTCCTCAGCCACTGACATCACTGTACCTAATCGAAACAGAAACAAACCTGGAATGTAAGGAGCAGCGTGAATATGGCCTCTATGCTCGTTTCTATTCACTTGGATGAAAAGATGTATAGTAAAAGAACACATAGTCATGTTTTAACTTGTCCGAATGAATATATACACAATGATATGCTTTCTGTGCTATATACCGAAACATTTGCCAATGGTCAAAGTTGCATGCATTCATGTCCTTTAAAAGACGTGTCGGCCTATTATCTGTTATGTTGTTTAGCGGCACAGCAATGGTTTCATGACTGATCCTTGTTCCTCTTCTATTCTATTAACAACTATATCTTAACTCAGACTGAATTCAGAGGAACTCTAACAGCAACACTTTGACACCACAAATTTACGTTATATGCCCTGATTATTCGAAACATTCAAACTATACATTCGAAACTATAAACCACTTTGCGTCGAAGCAATAAATAGGTCGCGCGGTTAAAACCGAAAAGCAGAAATTGGGAGAAGAAAAGTTACGGCGGTGGTGTACAGTTCAAAACAGTTACATTCACATACTGTCACAACAAACTTACCTCTTTAAGCTATCCGTCAGAACGTGTACGATCCTTTAAAAGTCAAGGGACTGGATACCTTCTCTCTCGTAAGCAATGTCATCCAAAGCAGGAAAATGGAAAGCGAAACTGGGCACGTCGTGACGATAACTATATTCGGACACAAGATCCTTATATCCGGAGTCGGGATGAAAGACAACGATTAATCAATTGCCGAGTCCGAGATATGACCCCCCCTCCCCCAAAGCACTCTCCTCACAGGTGTCATCTTAAGAAATATGTTTTTATCTCGTGATCATAGCTACGTCGTGAAAAGCAAACTATTATTTTCTAGGCAGTATGCATGCGACCTGTTTAGTAGGTTCGGAGAGGTTCAAATGACAAAGATAAAGTACTGACTACACTTTTCACTTAAGTTAAAGTTAAGAATTGTGATCTCTGATACATAGGCTATAGGTCAGTTGCCATTACTACTACCTGTTTTAGTGTCACGCTGGTAAATGGACCTCACATCATGTAATACATTGATACAGAAGGACACTAAGCAGCGCGAAACTTTTTTTGTCAACTTTTTTTCGAAAATATATTTCTACCTATCAAAACTTTCTTTATAAACTTTTTATGAAAATGTATTTTGTTGAAACTTTTTTGTAGAAACTCGATTAAAGGAGAGGAGAGAACAGAGAAGCTTAAAACAGAGTAGATTAAAAGCAGAGACAGAGTACAGCAGAGTCTTCATCGATAGGCTACTCAATAATGCAAACATTTTTTGTTAAACTTTTGTAGATTTATTTTTCCACCTTTCAACACTTTTTGTCCCACACACAACACGACACAAAATGGTTGTTTTTTTTTCGAAAATATTGTTCTACCTTTCAAGCATTCTAACCTTTTTTCGAAACTCTTTTCCCACACAACACGACACAAAATCGTCACTCAGACACTCACGAGGAGAGGAGAGTGTTTAATGGGATCAATCCTGCTCATGAAACAAGTAAAAGGTGTGTTGTGGAATTTCTTCTGAGAATGATCACCTGTCACTCACTATGCTCTTCCTTCAGTACACACAGTGTACTTCCTGCTATGGTATGAAGCCCCACCCACTGCATGACTCACCTCTTAGAATCGAGGGAAGTAGAGTTCAGTGTTTCTCTGTTCACTGACAGGCTCTGAGACTCACCGTTCTGTTCTGAGAGAAAACTGGACTAAATTACAACCCAAACTGAGAAGACAGATACTGTTTTTACTCTATAGGAACACTGTCATCAACAGAGACTTTAACTCTCACTGCTGACTGAACCAGAGTAAGTTTTTATGAATACAACTCAAAAGTGAAAGCAAACTCCGGACAGCGTTTCATATAGCAGGGTGTGACTGGGTGAGAAAATGGCATCCAGCTCGTCTCTCCCAGAGGAGGATCTCTCCTGTCCTGTGTGCTGTGACATCTTTACAGACCCTGTCATCCTGTCGATGTAGCCACAGCTTCTGTAAAGCCTGTCTGCAGGAATACTGGAAGGAGAATAAGGAAAAGTAATGTCCAGTTTGCAGAAGAAGATCTTCAATGGACCTCCTCTTTCTAACCTGGCTCTGAGGAACCTGTGCGAGTCCTTCTCACAGGAGAGACGTCAGAGAGCTTCAGCAGGGTCTGAGGTGCTCTGTAGTCTGCATAGGGAGAAACTCAAGCTCTACTGTCTGCAGGACAAACAGCTAGTGTGTTTGGTGTGTCGGGACTCCAGAAAACACACAAAACCACGACTGCAGTCCCATAGATGAAGCTGCACAGGATCACAAGGTATAATGACTTAATGCTCCAGATGTGTGATATACTTAGAATTAGATTCTCGGCTGTTTTACGGTGTTGTCAGATAGACACGTCTCAAAACCAGCTGGTCACATGAGAGGATCAACAACTTTCCTTCAAACATGTTTTGTTTCATTCCAGGAGGAACTCCAGCCTGCTCTGAAGTCCTTACAGAGAAACTGGAGGTCTTTAATAAAGTGAAAAAAACCTGTGATCAAACAGCAGAACACATTAAGGTAAATATGTTGAGTCACAAAAGTATACAACACTGTTTTGACATTAAGAACTCTGGTCACCTAAACCCTGTATGATCTCCAGATCCAGACCCAGCACACAGAGAGGCAGATTAAGGAGGAGTTTAAGAAGCTTCACCAGTTTCTACAAGAGGAAGAGGAGGCCAGGATAGCTGCACTGAGGAAGGAGGAGGAGCAGAAGAGTATGGTGATGAAGGAGAAGATTGAGGGGCTGAACAGAGAGATATCAACACTTTCAGACACAATCAGAGTCCATAGAGGAGGAGCTGAGAGCTGAAGACATCTCATTCCTGCAGGTCAGGACTGATCTCTCTAAGTTCATATGGAATGGCTGGCTGGGTGTGTTTATGAGTGTCTAACTTCATCTTCTGTATCTCCACAGAACTACAAGGACACAGTGAAGAGGTAAGTGACCTGCCTCCTGTCTCTCTCTTGTCTGTGGTTGTGAACCCAACCCCACAGCAGCTCTGACTCCAGAATGTTCTTCCAGAGCCCAGTCCACTCTGCCGGATCCACAGCTGGTCTCAGGAGCGCTGATAGACGTGGCCAAACACCTGGGCAACCTGGCCTTCAGAGTCTGGGAGAAGATGCAGGACATTGTCACATACAGTGAGTATTAGATCATGTAGTAATATTCAATAAAGTACTTACAGTCTCCTGCATTACTGATCATGATCTGTCTTATCATGATCATATCTGTCCATAGGCCATCCTAACACTACAGTACAGGCTACATACTGTACATGACCATTGTTACTTTATCAAATTAATCCTGCTCTATACAGAACCCCCGACATCCACATACATGATATGTAATCATTACTGGGCTTGTCCTGGTGTCACCTCCTGGTGGGTGAGGGTGTAAACATCAAACACTGCATCAACACAAACCTGATCTCTCTCCTCAGCTCCTGTGACTCTGGACCCCAACACTGCCCACCCACACCTCATCCTGTCTGAGGATCTGACCAGTGTGAGAGGAGTCAGGAGAAACAGCAGCTTCCTGACAACCCAGAGAGGTTTGATTCCTATGCATATGTCCTGGGCTCTGAGGGCTTTAACTCAGGGACACACAGCTGGGATGTTGAGGTGGGAGACAGTACACACTGGCTCCTGGGGGTGTTAGCAGAGTCTGTCCAGA
Organism: Mallotus villosus; assembly: GCA_903064625.1. NCBI lineage: Eukaryota > Metazoa > Chordata > Actinopteri > Osmeriformes > Salangidae > Mallotus > Mallotus villosus. The sequence continues at coordinate 67,471 of CAEFZP010002296.1, read as the reverse complement.
GGAAGGGAGACAAACAGGGTGGACGCTGGATAATCTGGTTCAAACAAGGGTAAATACGCAGCAGCATACTCATCAGGTCCAGCACTGCTCTCACAGTGGGACAGAACCCCCAGAGGATCAGAGTACAGCTGGACTGGGACGGAGGAAAGCTGTCATTCTCTGACCCTGATAGAAACACACACCTACACACACTCACACACACCTTCACTGAGAGAGTCTTTCCATGCATTTCTAGTGCCTCCCACTCTCCACCCTCTGAGGATCTTACCAGTGAAGGCCTCTGTAACAGTAGAACAGCACAGTCATTAGAGATGGTTCCACCTCTCTCTGGAACAGTAGAACAGCATGTTGGGTGTTTACAACCTTCTTGTCATGAAGACCACCAGCCTCTAACATGAACATCCAGGTACACAGAACAGAGATAAACATGAGAGAGTGAATTACAGGTAGCATAATGTTCTTAATGTATTACAGTATCTGAAGTAATTTAGCTCCGTGGTAAAAATCTAATGCTTGTACATTTACACTGTATTTTTACATTTGTGTACTTACATTTTCTAAATCAAATGCTTATATTTAGCTCAGAATCCGGTTTATTGCCAAGTAAGTTTACACAAAGAAGGAAATTACTTTGGTAAGTTGATACATAACAAAAAACATAGTAAGTAAATGAAACTCACCCAAGTATTCTGTGTATACCTGAACATGAATCTTGACTTTATTCAGCTGTAATTTCTTAGTGTTGTAATAAAAAATGATGAACTGTATTATTACCAAAGGAAATGTATTTTGTTTAGCAGGTTCAAAGTATTTCACATTGCTCTTCTCACTAATGTATAGGTTCAAAGGCATGCGATTGTAATGCAGTTAGTCTGTGCGTAGGGTGGGCTACTCAGACAGGTCGAAAACAACCTTCTAATGCAGAATATCAGCTGTCCTGAAAACGGACCAAAGATTCACATACAGCCTGCAAAAGACAAGTACTAAAACCTCTATGTATCAAACTTCAAACGAAATGTTCTCACCATCAAATCCTTTTTTAATATAGAAAATATTACTCGTATTGTTTAAGTCAATGAAATAAATGAAAAAATCAAACATAAAAATCCCCCACCTACTATGGACTATTCTGTTTTCAGACCTGTTATTAAACTTGTTATTAAATGTACATAACGCTGGGCTAGAAGGTAAGAAACGTATGCGGGGAGCATTTCATGGCAGACCTTGTTTTGAATTTGATGTAAATGCAATGCACCCCCTGTTAACTCTGACTAGGAAAGTGTTACATGCCTGAAACTTACTATGGTTACTCATACTAGTCCCATCAGTGTACAGTGAGAATCATTTGATGCTGGGATATAACAGAACAGACAATAGATGAGGTGCATGTCATGGTAGATTGGTGGTCTCAAATATGACAATCAGGCGAAAGAGGCCGTCTAGCTCCTATTCATTTACCACTTATTGCCTCACGAGTCTACGGCGTTATGTCACCACCCTGTGGCTAAATGTGGAGGTTCTTTAGCGGAACTGGGCTCGAGAGGAACAGGAAACAGCCTTTTTCCCCCTGACAGTTCCTCCAGCAAAGACCAAAACAACAAACCAGGGCTGCAGCTGCGCTGCTTATAAACACACATTTGGGTGAATAGCGACAGCAAAGGCTTTTAGAAGCCTGGGATTTCTCTTCGCGTTCTGACACTAAAGCTGGGATGAAGAATATTGAATCTAATTTCAGTCTTTTTAATGGCAGGTATTGGAAATTTCACAGTAAGAAGGAGGACATTTTTATCAGACATATAAGTGCCTTAAGCCCTCGACAAAGATCTTTACCGCATCCGTAAATTTTATTTTTCGTACAATCAATGCTTTTGGAGGTTAAAATAGTCATTGTGTTGAATTCAGCGATAGCTGCAATAGTTATCCAGATAGCAAGATTCAAATAACCGTGTAGTGCGCGAGTTTACCAGTACAACCCGTTGTGTCCCGTGTGTGCAAGGGACAGCAGTTATCACATTTGCGTCATTTACCTACGGGACGGCTACCGAGCTGAAGACGAAATAACTGTACGAACTTTTAAAGGAAAGTGACAAGCTGTCAATCTGTTTCCGCCTAGTGTTGATGATTATTTGTCCACTAATGTCAGCATAGGTGAGAGGTGTTCTGTCTTTCTGTACACATTTGCGCGCTAATTATTCTAGCGCGACAAGATGAAACTCCTGGAAAACTCCAGTTTTGAGGCCATGAACACGCGACTCACCATTGAAACTGGAGACTGCCAGATAATAGGACGGTAAGAGGACACGAGCTCTAGCCTTGGGCAACTACTCAGTCTTGCATAAACACATGGCTCACCAGGCCTGCATATTCCCGGATGTAAACTGAGTTATGGTAACCCATTATCTCACCTGTTACCCTCTCCCTTTCTGTTCCCCTCCTTATATCGCTCTCTCCTCCCCTCTCTCTTCTCTCTCTCCTTTGCTCTACGCAGGATTGAGAGCTACTCCTGTAAAATGGCGGGGGAGGACAAGCAGATGTTTAAGCAGTTCTGTCAGGAGGGACTCCCTCATGTCCTGGAAGCCCTCTCTCCACCCCAGTCCTCCGGAATCAGCCCCAAGTACGACAGGACGCGCACACACACTTCTGTCACCATCTGATTCTCGTTCTCTCACACACATACAATATATGCAAATGCAAACCCGCCCACACACACATACACACACGCACACAAACACACACACAAATCACATCCTTTCCATCACCGTCTAACTCTCTCTTTCAGACACACACACACAATCAGTGCAAATGCCCCTACACCCACACACACAAACACACACACACAAACACACACACACACACCCCATACGAGCTGCTGTGCTTGTGCCCGTGCTGCAGGCTGAGCCACAGCCAGAGCGGGGACGAGGGGGAGGGGCCTCTGTCTGACAAGTGCAGCAGGAAGACTTTGTTCTACCTGATCGCCACCCTCAACGAGTCCTTCAGACCAGACTACGACTTCAGCCGCACCAAGAGCCACGCCTTCAGCAGGGAGCCCAGCCTCAACTGGGTGAGGGCACCGGTGTGGACGCTATGAGCATGTTACCCACACAGTCTGTATTAGTGTATAATCCATAAGGATGATCATCCAGTTGTGTGTGTGTGTGTGTGTGTGTGTGTGTGTGTGTGTGTGTGTGTGTGTGTGTGTGTGTGTGTGTGTGTGTGTGCGCAGGTGTTCAACGCCGTGAACAGCAGTCTGTCTGCCGCTGCAGGGGAGGAGTACAGCCGCCTGCAGGCCCAGCTGTGGGAGGCCATCGACACGGAGATCTGTCTGTCTGAGTGTGACATCTACAGGTTAGCCCTGTCTGTCTGTCTGTCTGTCTGTCTGTCTGTCTGTCTGAGTGTGACATCTACAGGTGAGCTCTGCCTGCCTGTCTGTCTGAGTGTGACATCTACAGGTTAGCTCTGTCTCTGTCTGTCTGTCTGTCTGTCTGTCTGTCTGTCTGTCTGTCTGTCTGAGTGTGACATCTACAGGATAGCTCTGCCTGTCTGCCTGCCTGCCTGCCTGCCTGCCTGCCTGTCTGTCTGTCTGAGTGTGACATCTACAGATTAGCTTTGCCCGTCTGAATGTCTGTCTGAGTGTGACATCTACAGGTTAGCTCTGCCTGTCTGCCTGTCTGTCTGTCTGTCTGTCTGTCTGTCTGTCTGTCTGTCTGTCTGCCTGTCTGTCTGTCTGTCTGTCTGTCTGCCTGAGTTTTACATGTACAGGTTAGCTCTGCCTGTCTGTCTGCCTGTCTGTCTGCCTGTCTGTCTGCCTGTCTGAGTGTGACATCTACAGGTTAGCCCTGTCTGTCTGTCTGCCTGTCTGCCTGTCTGAGTGTGACATCTACAGGTTAGCCCTGTCTGTCTGTCTGTCTGTCTGCCTGTCTGTCTGCCTGTCTGAGTGTGACATCTACAGGTTAGCTCTGCCTGCCTGTCTGTCTGCCTGTCTGAGTGTGACATCTACAGGTTAGCTCTGCCTGCTTGTCTGTCTGTCTGTCTGTCTGTCTGTCTGTCTGTCTGTCTGTCTGTCTGTCTGTCTGTCTGTCTGTCTGTCTGTCTGTCTGTCTGTCTGTCTGTCTGAGTGTGACATCTACAGGTTAGCTCTGCCTGTCTGTCTGCCTGTCTGTCTGTCTGTCTGAGTGTGACATCTACAGGTTAGCTCTGCCTGTCTGTCTGTCTGTCTGTCTGTCTGTCTGTCTGTCTGTCTGTCTGTCTGCCTGTCTGTCTGTCTGTCTGAGTGTGACATCTACAGGTTAGCTCTGTCTGTCTGTCTGTCTGAGTGGGACATCTACAGGTTAGCTCTGCCTGCTTGTCTGTCTGTCTGTCTGTATGTCTGTCTGTCTGCCTGTCTGAGTGTGACATCTACAGGTTAGCTCTGTCTGTCTGTCTGTCTGAGTGGGACATCTACAGATTAGCTCTGCCTGTCTGTCTGTCTGCTTGGTTGTCTGTACTGAGCAGTTGGGGATGTCTGAGTAAAGTGCTCCTGTGCTCGAGTGTAAGTGTGAGAGACCAGAGTGTCAGTAAGAGTGTGTCTGTGTTGCAGCTACAACCCGGACCTGGACTCTGACCCGTACGGAGAGGAGGGAAACCTCTGGTCCTTCAACTACTTCTTCTACAACAAGAGGCTGAAGAGGATCGTCTTCTTTACCTGCCGCTCTGTCAGGTCAGACACACACACACGCACACACACACACACACACACTCTCTCATTAACACACACACACATGCACACACACACACACTCTCTCACACACATACATGCACATACTATCTCTCACTAACACACACATACATACATACATACACTCTCTCACTAACACACACATACATACACACATACACTCTCACTAACACACACATACACTCTCTCACTAACACACACATACATACACACATACACTCTCTCACTAACACACACATACATACACACATACACTCTCTCACTAACACACACATACATACACACACACAGCTTGGTGAACTCACGCTCTGTGTGTGTGTGTGTGTGTGTGTGTGTGTCAGTGTGTTCATGGCTCCGCGAGGCTCTGGTATGGGGAATGAGGAGCTGGATCTGGAGCTGGAGGAGGACGACATGGACGAGGAGAGGTGAGAACACACACACGCTCACACACACACACACACACTCACACACACTCACACACACACACACACACACTCACACACTCACACACACACACTCACTCACTCACTCACTCACTCACACACACTCACACTCACTCACTCACTCACTCACTCACTCACTCACTCACACACCACACACACTCCCTCTACATGTTTTACTAGCCCTGTGTTATCCCTGCAGGTATGGGGCGCTGTGTGCATAGTGACGCCTCCCATTCCCCGACAACAACTCCACCCGACCCCTGACCCCTCTTCAGAAGGCACCCCGCCCTCCGCAGTTACACCATCCTCTTCATCCACACAGCAGACCCAGGGGGATTCAGACCTCGGTCACTATGGGACGTTTGGTGTTAGAATAGGAGACTTTGCTGCCTGCAACTCCTGGCCAGTGTGAATCAGCAGACTGCCCTCCTTCAGTAGTGGACTGTCTGCCCCCCCCCCATTGGCATGTAGGCCGTGAAGTCCCCATTGGACGTCTGTAGGCAGGATGTGATGTCATCGATTCGAAACAATATTATTTTTAACACCTGTTCCAATGATGACCATTTCCTGTTTGTTTGAGCGTTTTTTTTTGCCGTTTGTCTTTTATTTGACCATTCCTCCCCAGTTTGGATTCCACTCTGTCTACCTAGTTACTGTGATCGTCAGAAGCTAAATGCTTTGTGATGCCTTATGTTAAGCTTGGCTGTTTGTGAGTTCTGATGACATTTTCATGTATCGTTTTCTCCACCTTCAACCATTCCAGTATTCCTGGCTGACTCATATAAACCCCAAGTTGGATGATGTCATAGGAATGCAGGACTCTACACCATGGGACAAAAAAAGACTAAATGTCAGCCATGCTAAAGTAGTTAGTATGTTTGGGAGTGGTCCCAACTGAGAAAATTGCCTGTTTTGTTGTGGTCTGATGTGAGACAAAGAGAGAGTCTGCTTTCAGTTTAATCTTAACCAGGATCCAATGAAGTGAGAACAATAATCTTACAGATTCACCTCTGGTTAAGGGAGTTGTGTTCCCACTGCAGCGTGTTAGGCACTAGTTAAGGCTAGGGCTGTGGTCAGTCACGACTATTTTAGAGACTTTTTGTCTATCTGAGAAACGTGTTCTGCGGATTGTATCATCTATGGCAGCTTACATCAGACTAGCTCTGAGAAGACTGAGAATGTTTTGGTTGTTCTCATCTGCAGTGTGTATCCGTAGCCCACATGATCCGTGTGTTTCTAGTGTAATAAAGGTCTTGTACAATAAAAGGTGTCTGTGTTTCATGACCATGTACCGTGCAGTCAGGTCTGTATGTCTGGAAAGTAGTCAAACCATAAACCCCCCCCCTCAAAACGTTTAGTTTTTTGTTTAAGTTTTATTATTTTATGGTAAAAAACAAACAAAAGATATACTTCCACTGGCAGTGCGAGTGTGTGCGTTAGTGTGTAGTGTGGTATGTTGCAGTGTGGATTGGTGTTTTTAACACAGACACGGTTTCCTGTTCGTCTGAAATCTTCAGCGACAATCGGGTCACCACGTCATCTAACCAAGGCTAAAGGATCAGCAGTGAGAACCCACAATCATGACACAGTGCTCTCCTGTGATCTGCAGGGGTTTGTGGTGGGAGGTCTTTGGTGACGATAAGCTCTGTAGTTGTCGAATCAGCAAAGAGAAGGGGGAAAACAAGGCACTCTATTGGTCGAGTCCAGAAAGAGAAGTAGAATGTAAACAACACTGCAACAAAAAGGCACTGAATTTGCGTCAAGTATTCCAGGATTCTGTTTGTCAGTTCGAGGTATAGGTCCAATCATTAGTTCAACAAGCAATGACACAGCCCCCATGGCTGGTTAGTCACCTTACCATGTGAGTGCTTTGTGTGTTGTCATTAGGATGACTGTGTATGTTATTAGGTTGTGTGTGAGTGTGTGTGTGTGTGTGTGTGTGGGGGGGTTATGGGGAGGGTGTGTAAGTGGGAACAACCTGGTCGGAGGACGACCTGGCCCGTGCGTGTGTGTTTGCGTGTGTGTTGAGAGGTAAGTGTGTTTGTGCGGTGAGGGGCGCGAGTGTCTGGTGGTGTGGTTGTGTGTTGGTCAGCCAGGGGTGCAGCAGCAGTTCTGAGGCCTTCAGCCTCTCCGCGGGCGATTTACGGAGCATGCAGCCAATCAGGGACCTGGCCTGAGCCGACAACCAATCGGGAAGAGTGAAAGCCCCTCGTTGTATCTTGGTGAAGAGTGCGGCGGGTTTCGTGTCTTGAAAGGGGTAGCGTCCGACCACCATGGTGTACACACACACACCCAGGCTCCACACGTCCGACGCTCGCCCAGAGTACAGCCCACCAATCAGTATCTCCGGCCCCACGTAGGCGGGGCAACCGTGCTTGTCCGTCAGAGAGTCGTCGTTGTCGTGGAAAAGGCTGGAGTCTTCCAGGTTGACCAGCAGCAGCTTAGTCCTAGAGGAGGGAGGTGGAGACGTCAGGCACTGCATCATAGCTACAATACCCATTAAACTAACCACCAGAACTACTACCATCATTATCATCACATTCACCATTGTCATCACACACAGTCATCCTACCCAACAACAACACACACCAAACATTTACTATCACCACCACCTGACACACACACACACACCTGCCTCCATCGTCAACACACCACACACACACATACCACACACACACACATTACCACACACATTACCACACACACACCACACACATTACCACACACACACCTCCATCGTCAACATCACCACACACACACACCACACACACACACACACACACACTACACACATTACCACACACACACACACTACACACATTACCACACACACACACATTACCACACACACACACACTACACACATTACCACACACACACACACATTACCACCACACACACACACACCTGCACGGTTCACACAGGTTCGTCCCACTCACCTCTCGGGGTCGGCGAAGACAAACTTGCGCAGCTTGAGGTCTCTGAGCACCAGGCCGTTGGCATGGCAATGAGCCACGGCTGCCACCATCTGGCCGAACAGGCGCACTGCCTCGGCCTCCTGCAGGCGCTTACACGTACGGACATAGGAGTGCATGTCGCCGTACGTCCTCTGGAAGAACAGGTAGGCCCGGTCGTGGCCAACCAGGACCTCGGAGATGCGGCTGACGTTGTCGTGAGGCGGCAGGCAGGCGTACGGGGTCACGACCTCCCGGTACCGGCGCAACGGGAACACCTAATTACAACCGCACACGTTAGTTTACCCGGCGGTCACCTGGCAATAATGCCAGCTAGGGGGAGTATTCTGGTTGGTAACGGCTTAAATATGGTAACCTGGATAATAAACCGGTTATAAACGGTTGTTTGAGGATATGAAGCGATTCACAAGAGAGGCAGTCAGAGAAAAAGACGGGCAGACAGAGAGACAGCCAGGTAAAGAGACAGACGGGTATTCAGACAGCTATGTACCTTGCAGGTGTACTGCTGTTCTGTCACTCTGTGTATGGCTCGGTAAGTCTCCGCCCCCTCGCAGGGCTCCAACAGGATGTACGGGCCAATGCTGGACACACATTGGCTGTCAGCACACGGAGGGGCGGGGCTGTGGGTGCGAGGTCTGAGGCAGGGAGCCAGGCCAGGGGAGGGGGGGAGGAGCCAGGCGTGGGCGCTTGTGCTTCTGTACTTCTTGCTCGGGGTCATCAAGCCCCGCCCTCTTCAGACACAGGGGCGGAGCCGAGGTGGCAGGGGTGGAGGTCAAGTTCACACTCATCTGCAGGATTCCAACAATGATGGGATTTTCAGACATGCGTTGGAATACACATGCGCTCTGTGAAACCACCCTCCTTCCCACAAATAACACTCTCTTGCTGAAAGACTTGTCGTAATGGCATTTGGTCATAGCAGGCCTACACAGCTAAATTAAGTCTCCTATTTGTGCTTGTCATTGGTGACAGCTTAACAACACGCCGAAGGGTACTGTTCAAAGTTGAGTCAACAACGTCAAATAATGGTGTGGTCGGTTGACGTAATGGATAAAATGAGCTGTCTTGATAAATGCATGGTACTTTCGAAATGCGCCTCCGTATTCTCGTGAGTCATTTATAACCGATATGAAAATAGAAACTCCACTGACTGTAAGCTATGACGCAACGTTGCCTCACGGTAAAGATTGCGACACCTCTCTATGTGCTCAACTGGTAGGCTGCTCCCTAATACACTTTTATAAAGAATGCATCAAAACACTGACGGTTGTCGCACTGAAAATGTAGATATTGATCGTTTCAGATGTATGAGGTAATAATATAAACATTTGAGTAACAACCCAACAAAATCCAACTCTAGGCTACTACAACCAATAGGGGGTGTCGTTTTGCAACATAATATCTTCACAGAACACAACAAAGACAATAACTAAATTTCTAGCATAAAACGCACAATGAACATTGCACGTTGGATCTATCAGTGTGTTACAAGGACGACACGTAACCCACATGATGAAATGTATTGAACAAAACCAGGCAGCTTACCTTGGCTGTTGAGTACTAGGCTACTATGATCCACACTGGAAGAGAATGGAAGCCCAAGTTGGATGTTGCAATATTGTGCCAGTTTCGGTTACGATGTACACTTCTAGTTTCTCCCCTTGTGAATAAGCGGCCCGTATTTGGTCGTCAAAAAAGCGAGTTACCTTTTGAGTCTCGAAAAATCAGACTATTTGTAACTAATGTGATACAATAACGGTAACGACACCAGCCGGTGTTCTCCTGTTGATCGCCTTTGTTTCTTCTTCCCGCTGTGATGAGCCGGTCTCTTGTCGAAGTTCTTAACTGCAACGTGGAAGCTACGAAATCTTGGTAGTAGTCAATTGCTTAATAATTGTGAAAGAGTTATCCTGATCAATTGTGGCTTTAGCTTGAGGTATCCTCCAAGTGAACAAAAAGATTATCTGACGCTCATTTAATCACTTGAAAAAATAATCATATACTAATTGAAAATGTAGGACTGTATGCTAAATCAACAGTGTATTGCAGTGTATACTAATTTTTCTGAACGGACTCTAATCCGGTATCTGCTGTCTAAACTACTGATTTACAGCCACCAGTCTGGCAACTTTAAATGGTCTACCTGGCCCCAGTCCTGTCCCCGTGCCTCCAGTACAGTGAAGTATCGAAAACCCGGGTGATGCGCGGCTCAGTTTGATTGCAACACCGTAGCTCCACCCCCTAGTCTGACGACATCGGCGGATGAACCTCGCAATAGCCTGTCACTCGGGCAGTGGAACAAAAGAGATATAGTGCAAGTGTGGCGAGTAGTTTGCAAATAGACTATTTGATCGCTGACAAAATCCGAAAGGAATTCGGTAAGGAAATGCAAGTCTGCGGGCCACTGAAAATGCTAATGAAAGGGTTATTGAAGAGAGTCAGATTTCTTTTACGATTTACCAGCCTTGTAGTCAGGGATACCGAAGCCCAAACAGCGCCGCTTTAGGAACACATTCTTTAAACTCGTCTGCTGTGGTACATGACCTATCGGCTTCAGGGTTAATAGTTTTACATAACCCAACAACAATAAACACCATGTAAAAATAGTAAGAACGGACTGGTGGCACGCGATCCAGCCATAATGTTCGACAAAACTGAATTGTGAATCAACTGGTTTTGTTACAGTCGCTTCACAGGCACTCCATGGTCATGTCTGCAAGACATTTGGTACCACAACATGTTCCCTTATATGGTCACAGACAGGGGATACCCAGCTATTCGCCACTAACTTGTCTCAAAGACGTGTTTGACCTTGAAGTGTTGATCTGTTGGAATTTGTGGAGCTCCAGAAGTTTCTGGGAAGACACGCACAGAAGTTACCATCAGCTAGTGTGAAGCAGCTCTGAAAAAAAGACTTGTGTAAAAGCAGAATCCGGCCTGGAGATATATCTGCGCAGCGAACTGTCAGTGATCGAGTCGGCACAGGTTCTCTTTATAACATATGGATGATGGGGTGTACATGCCTTCATGGCTCTCTGCTGCTCATAACAAATGTGATGAAATCAGAGGCCAAGGACTCTGACTCAACCATGGCCTACCATTTACACACACACACGCACGTACACACACGCACACACACACTGATACACAAATTAAATGGAATCTAAACCTTTCCACACACACACCTCTCCTCTCTCTGTCACACACACACACACACTTAGACGGAACATGCAAGCTCGGGAAAGGGACTCGCAAACACGCACATATGGAACACGCAATCTTGGGAATGGAAAGGGAGCTGTGATGAAACAGTTTGTAATTCAGGATGTCTGTATGATAACTCAATCCAGGGTGGGACACCAGGGTCAGATGTCTCTCATCTTCCTCTGGCATCACAGGTCCTGACAGATGAAGACGAGCCTGAAAGTTCGCTTTATTGTCTTGTTAGGAGCTCCCCACTGGGAAGACATGAGAACAACCACCATGACGCAACCTAGACCTAATCACATCAACATCATAGACCCGACTGGATGGAAACCATGACGATTGGATGTGGGATGAGAGGAGGAGACTTGGGGGAAACGGAGAAGAAGGACAACGTTGAAGAGAGGGGGAATGGGTGAAGAAGATGAGGAGGGAAGAGAGATGGGAGGAAAGCACGAAGGAGAGAGAAGACTGGGGGAAAGGGAGGGCGAGGAAGAGGTGAGGGAGGAGGAGACTGACAGGAGGTCAAGAGGAGAACACAGGAGGGAGGAGGAGAGGCCTGGAGAGGAGAGAGGTGAGAAAGGGATGGCGTGGAGGAGGCAGAAGTTTGAAATGAGCCGAGGAGAAAAGAGTGAAGGGGGGAGGAGGGGGGAGGAGGAGGAGGGGGGAGGAGGAGTGGGGGGAGGGGGGAGGAGGATTTGAAAGGGGGGATGGAATGAGAGGCAGAGGGAGAAGAAAGACTGGAGTTGGAGAAAAGAAGTGAGTTGAGAAGTTGACTTGAGAAAAGCAAGCGACTGGTGGACAGAGAAAGGCGGGGAGTGAAATAGTGGAAAGTGAAGTTCTATTTCTAGTCTCTGCCCTCCTCCGCCCTCCTCCGCCCCCTCCCGCCAACCCCCCCCACTCCCCAACCCCACCCTCACCTACCTCACCAGTGTTAAAAGGAGGATGACACAACAGCCAGACAGTCTTCCCTCTCCCCCTCCCCCTCTCCTCCCTCTCTACTGTACTCCATCAGATGCAATTCCCGGCAATAGCTGTGCTGCCGTCTGCAACATCAACAGGCGTGGACCGACTGTTACCATGGCGTAACGAGCTGCAATCAGCCTGCAACGATGACCAACACTTAGACATCACC
>CAEFZP010002296.1:45000-50000 GCA_903064625.1 Mallotus villosus | reverse complement strand
GTGGTTCCAGTCCTATTCACAACATCACCAGTCTGTCAAGAGTCAGTCCATGACAGAACGTCATACGTCTGTGTTATCTCTCTCTGCCTGGCAGCCATGACGACTACCAGAAGACAGCTGATTGGCTGCTGTCCCAGACGCAGCACCGACCCAAGGTAGCGATCATCTGTGGCTCTGGACTGGGCATGCTCGCTGACGGGCTCAAGTGCCAGGACTCCTTTCGCCTACGCAGACATCCCTGGATTCCCCCAGAGCAACGGTGAGATTGAGGCAGGATGGAGGGAGAGAGAGAGAGGATGGGGGAGAGAGGGATGGTGGGAGAGGAGAGGGAGGAGGAGAGGGAGAGAGGGATGGTGGGATGGAGGGAGAGAGGGAGAGAGGGATGGTGGATAGAGGGAGAGAGGGAGGAGGCGGGATGGTGGGAGGAGGGTATGGAGGGAGAGAGGGATGGTGGGAGAGAGGCATGGATGGGAGGCGGAGAGGGTGAGTGGTGGGGATGGAGGGATGGCAGGGAGAGAGGGCGGTGGGGAGGAGGGGATGGAGGGAGAGAGGGATGGTGGGCGATGGAGGGATGGAGGGAGAGAGGGATGGTGGGATGAAACGTGGTGGAGGGATTGAGGGATAGGGGATGGAGGGGGGTGGGAGGGATGGAGGGATGGAGGGATGGAGGGGATGGAGGGATGAGAGGGATGGAGGGATGGAGGGATGGGGGGATGGAGGGATGGAGGGATGGAGGGATGGGGATGGGGGAGGAGGGAGAGGAGGGATGGTGTGGATGGTGGGATGAAGTGGGGGAGCGATGGAGGGATGGAAGGATTGGGGGATGGAGGGATGTAGGGATGTAGGGATGGAGGAATGGTGGGATTGTGGATTGTGTGATGAAGGGGGAGAGGAAAGATGAAAGTATGGAGAGAGGGATTGAGGAGGTGTGGTATGAAGGAAAAAGTTTAGAGAGGTTGAAAAAATATATTTGGAAAAAGTTTAAATAATATTTTGGAAAAAAAGTTTTAAAAACGTTTTGGGGGAATTTATTTTGATAACAAAGTAGAGAGGGTGAAAAAAAAGAAAAAAAATGATTAAGTGAATGGATGCGTTGTTGGGGGGGCTGCAAAAATATTTGAGCTATGCAAATGTGCCGCCAAGTGGAAAAGGTTGGGAATGGAGGAAGGAGTGTAAGTAAAGACAGACACAGGAAGAGAGGGAAGAGAGGGATGGAGAAAGGGAGGAGAGAGGGAGGGAGAGAGGGAAGGAGAGAGGGATGGAGAAAGGGAGGGAGAGAGAGGGAGGGAGGGAGGGAGGGAGGGAAGGAGAGAGGCGATGGGAGAGAGGGAAGGACGAGAGAGAGGGAGGGAGAGGGACGGACGTGATATAAGGAATAATAATTATCAAAGGTGGAATACTGTTTCTGCATTTTGTTAACTGTTTATCTGTGCATCTCCTGTGTGTGTGTGTGTGTGCGTGTTGTGTGTGTGTGTGTGCAGTGCAGGGTCATGCAGGCAGACTGGGTTTGGGAGAGGAAGGGGAAGACGTGTGTTTGCATGCAAGGCCGTTTTCACATGTACGAGGGACACTCCCTCAACAAGGGTCAGTGCTGAGACACACACACACACACCTACACACACAACACCACACACACCACAACACACACACCACACACACACACACACCAACACACACACCACAACACACACACACACACACAGACACACACACGTCACACCACACACACACACCCACACAACACCACACACACACACACACAACACACACACACACACACACACCACACACACACACACACCACACACACACATACACACACCACACACACACACACCACACACAACACATACACTGTGCCAGGGAAGCTCGTTCTCCAAAACAAAACTTACTGTAGCTCCTATTATGTCTGTCTTTGTTCGGTGTGTGTGTGTGCGTAGGTGTGTGTGTGTGTGTAGGTGTGTGTGTGTGTGTGCGTAGGTGTGTGTGCGTAGGTGCGTGCGTGCGTAGGTGTGTGTGTACAAGCATGACAGTCAGTATACTTCCATAGTCACGTTGGTTCCAGTCACATGTGAGCTGTAATTTCATGGTAGATCAATGCAGGCTATTGTCTCCACTCTCCTGAACACCCGGCTCAGAGCCCAGACCACCAGGAGGCTGACCTCGCACGGGGGGCCAGCCCAACATCTCACTTCAGGCAGGATCAGGAGCCTGTCACTGGATCGATTCATATCGATCCTCCCTCTCCCTCTCCTCTGCCAGACCACCTTCCCTGTCAGGGTGTTCAAGCTGTTGGGGGTGGAGACTCTGATTGTGACCAATGCGGCGGGGTCGCTGGCAGACAGCTACAACACGGGTGACATCATGATCATCAAAGACCACATCAACTTCCCTGGACTGGCTGGACTCAACCCCCTCAACGGACCCAACGATGACAAGTGAGCCTGACCCCTCTTGACCCCTCATGACCCCTCATGACCTCTGAGCACCCTTGACCGGCTTAAAGAGTGTGAGATCCTTTCAACTGACCTGACAAGCGACTTGACTGTGACCAGGCTAATATGTGTGTGTGTGTGTGTGTGTGTGAGTAGGTTCGGGCCCCCGGTTCCCGCCCATGTCTGGTGTGTATGACCGGGAGCTCCAGCGGCTGGCCCTGGACATCAGTAAGACCATGGGGGTGTCCCAGTTCATCCAGGAGGGAGTGTACTGCATGGTGGGAGGCCCAAACTTCGAGACCATCGCAGAGGCACGCCTCCTGCACAGACTAGGGGTCGATGCCGTGGGTAAGACACACACACTCGCATGGACACACACACATACACACACATGCATGCACACACGCACAAATTCCCCTTACACTAGGACATGCATACACCAAACACCCACAACACAAACACATTCACAGGATTGAAAACCCTGTCGCTCTCTCGCACTCGAGTCGTCGCTCTCTGCGCATATAGAGCTAGCAGCTCGCGATGCTATCGCATGCGCAGTAGACAGCTACATCTCCCGACTCCTCTCCCTCTCCCTCTCCCTCTCCCTCTCCCTCTCACTCTCTCCTCTCCCTCTCCCTCTCCCTCTCCCTCTCTCAGGGATGAGCACAGCTCCCGAGGTGGTAGTAGCCAGCCACTGTGGCATGCGTGTGTTCGGACTGTCTCTGATCACCAACAAGGTGGTGAAGTGCTACGACGACACGGAGTGCGTGGACCACGAGAGCGTCCTGGAGGTCAGCAAGCTCCGCTCCCAGACTCTGCAGGCCCTGGTCAGCGAGCTGGTGGGACGCATGGACGTCAACAACAACGCCGTCTGAGAACACGCCCCCCCGCGCGTCCCCCTCTCGAGCCGACGCCGATAGATGCGTCAGGTGTGGACGTCCTGAGTGGAGAGCTCTGTGACATTGTTTCTGAGAAGGCCGGGATGTGATGGGAGCAAAGTCTTAAAGAATCTCTTCTGTATGACACTCGACGCTCAACAACGGTTCTTGGTGCTCCTGAATACCTAACTCGCAGCTAAGCAACATGGTGCCTTGTTGGTCAACATCCAAGTTATCTTTCTATAAGTGTCGATGTAAAGAATGTTACACTTTACTGTCGTTTTCATAATTAGTCTTTAGGTTAGGGTTAGGTGGTGTGCTGTAGTGCCTAGTTGTTGCGAAAGCTCTTTTCATCAATGTCATGTAAATTACAAAAATCTAACTGAAAACGTTTTATTTCTCTGTTGTTTTGACAAATGTTATTTATAGAATATGGAGTGTAAAGACTGTATACTTGGATAACAAAAGTGACATAATGGTACATATTGCTGAGCATATTTTTAATTCATAAATTAATTGCATGTAAATGTATTTGAATGAATGACTCTTTACTGAAGAATTTTTAACTTTTTCTAAGAATATAACTGTACACACATTTCCTTTTTAATTATTTTACAGTTAACAATGGTGCTTTGATTATCTGTATAGGCTACTGAACAGTTTCATATGAGGATTGTACAGGGATAATCTATTTTAATTCAATCACATTAAAGACTTATTGCAATACCAGTGAGGAATTTCATTTCCGTTTGTTTGTCTTGGGTCATATGACAACGTTTTACATAAACGTTTTTTTTATATACAT
The DNA here is from genome assembly GCA_903064625.1 of Mallotus villosus. NCBI lineage: Eukaryota > Metazoa > Chordata > Actinopteri > Osmeriformes > Salangidae > Mallotus > Mallotus villosus. The sequence continues at coordinate 45,882 of CAEFZP010002296.1, read as the reverse complement.
GGCTCTCAAGTTTGATAAAAAATTCGGCGTGAGATTGATAGCTCTACCTGTCAGCGTGTGGGTAGGCCTACTTCTCAGTCTCAGTGAACAGCTATTCTCCCGAAATTATTTAAAAATTGGAAATATATTCCATCAAAGAGTAATACTTTTGTAAACGACCTAGCTGGCTATTTTAGTAACAGCTGGTCATGAATCAACTCATGATTTTCAGAGTAGGGTCCAGCTGAAGCCCCGGAGAACAACCACCCTGGCGTGACATAACACCCAGGCGTGACGGAAGTAACCGTGGTGTGACGGAAGGGATTTTTTTTACACATCGCTATCAGAAACCAAAGATCAACCATGGAAGTAAGTGAGAATGTCAATGTACTTAATGTATTGAGTAATATTCATGTTAAAGCCGTGCCGTGGTTTATTTACTTTTCGCTAAATTCGGATAGGCCTATAGCCTAATAATATTATAATACCGCGCCCTTTTTTTGAAAAATTAGCCAACAGGGTGGTTGTTCTCCGGGGCTGCAGCTGGACCCTACTCGCAGCTGGACTCTATTGGAGTATCATGTCGTGGGCCATGCTACACCGAGCACACGCCGTTAGATGGCAGTCACTTACCGCTTTTCTTACCGCGTTGGTAGGGACTGGTTGCCATGGATAACAGAACATACAGAAGTTAAGAAGTATGAACAGTGGTTTCGTGAAACTTTTCATGACTTTCAAAGACATGGATAATTCAGTAGTTTTTACGGTCAGCAAGGTATTTTTCAATACCAAAAATAAATCGTTGTGTTAAAATGTTACGTTGGAGAAGTTAGCTTTTTCTTTGTCGTCCTCGACTTTCTCTTGACGGACAATGACTGCATTACCAAACCATGTGGTAAAGTC
>CAEFZP010002296.1:32500-40000 GCA_903064625.1 Mallotus villosus | reverse complement strand
CTTTTTATTCATTGTTTTATTACTGGTTCTTAATAGTATAATATGTCTGTACCATACTTGACCCGGACAGTTCTACCTGATAGTTAAACTCCCTAGAGGTGTCTGTCTGGCTCTGTGAAACTACAGTTTAAACACAGTTAAATAGGATGAGGGAGGAAATAGAGAGAAAGACAGAAGTTCTGAGGGAGAGCGTGGAACAGGAAATGACTTAGTTCCACGTGACATATGGACGTGATCGAAGATTACCGTGGAAGAATGGGAAATATCGTAAGTTTTAATATATATATATATATATATATATACTGTATATATATAGCCTACACAGAGAGACCTATGTGGAGATCGCCAGCAGAACGCGCGTCACAAAGCTGCTCTTCAAGGTAAAAAAAATAACTACAAAACGTCGGCGCGCGCAGCCTCCAATACCTTTCCATGACTGCGGCGGTGAGTTTATCACGGTGACAAAACTTTTTACATCTCTTAAAAGTAGTTGACGTTGTTATAAGCATTCATAATATTGGTATGAATGAGTAGGATAAAGTAGCCTAGGTATTGAGATTATATTTCAGTGCAGGTCATGCGTTGCCTTACTAACTTATGTGGATGTTTGTCTTCCTCGTATCCCTCCCTCTGTCTCTGTCTCTCTCCCTCTCTCTACCTCACACTGAGACACGCGCACAAACACGAAGAGAGAGACCTCTGATTCCACTCTTAAATTTTTAACGGCGTTGTGGAACTTCGCAGGCTGTTGCCATGACTGCGCGGGGGTACAGTTACAGCGCGCGCTCAGCTCTTCTATACAAGAGCAACAAACCTGATTGATCCATTTGGCCGCGTGCCGCTTTACAACGCGAGAATGACAGGTCGGGCGCTCTGCTTGCTGATGCGCTAAAACTTTGCTGGGCAGTCAGTTCTGCGCTCTTACGGGAGAGAAGTGGGCAACAACTAGAAGATACATGGACACTGTTGTGAGTTTACAGCTGAGTTTATTTTCGACGCGTTTGTGTGGTGCTTCCTTTTCCCGCTTCAGGTGTAGTACTAGAAAGTAAAGCACAACTTTTAACAGTGAAGTCTGACTTTAAATAAGTGTAAAACTAACTTGGTATGGCTGTGACGATGACCGATGTCTAAACTCGTGTTTACTTCAGTTTATTTTACATATGATGTATTATGTCTTGTGGGTTGCAGGGATGTTCCTCTCCTTCTCCTTAAGATGACCCTGAACACCCAGAGAGAGAGGAAGGAGACGCTAAGGAGAAGGGCCAGCACACCCCTCCCATCCTCACACCAGCCCGGACCGAAGGAACGGGACCCACCGGCCGATCCTCGCCATCCTCCACTCGGACAGTCTGCCTCATACCATCCCGGGGACAAATCTCTGCACTCCCGCGCGAACTGGTCTTCAGACTCGGAGGATTCGGAAAGCTCGGGAGGAGACTGCGTGTACCGGGTCGTTCTGCTCGGTGACCACGCAGTTGGGAAGTCCAGTCTGGCAAACATCTTCGCAGGCATTCAGGAAAAGGATGCTCACGATCACTTGGGAGGTGGGCTTTTCATCGGAACTACATTGTGTATTAGTTTGTTAAATGTTTTACAGGTTTTTAGCGTAGGCTAAGTGTTTGTTGTTCTGCCAATATTGCTCAGGTAGCCTAGGCTATAGTTGACTTGTTATGGATTTGTTATGAGTCTGGATTTGCAGAATGATCCATCGTGATTGATATTAGGGCAAAAGCCATTGGGGGAATTTTTTTCTATGATCAGTCGATGTGTCCGTAGCCTATAGCCTATATACCTACTCTGCATTGACTGTCTAAGTGAGGCCTTGCGATATTATTTCAATTTTATTCATTTAGCAAATGCTTTTATCCAAAGTGCATATTTTTTTTAAATAATTTGCAGGGCAGAGTCAAGCAACAGTCTGGATTGACCATCGCAACGTAACCACATCAGGCGCGATAAAACCGTAGTGTAGGCCGACTACAATAATACAACAGTGCAACATCGTAATTGCTGAAGGAACAACACGATGATATCGATTATCGTGGCTAGCTGATTACAGTGTATTACAATTACTAGCTGATTATTGTCGTCATTGTCCCTGATGACCTTGCTTTACCTGACGCGGTGATATATCGGTCCGTGGAACTGTCACGCGGGATTGACCCTCAAAGCATTGACTGACAATTATTGATCCGGTGGAATGCTATAGTGGAGCAGCGGCACCATGCTGTGCAGCGTAGCGGGCGGTGTTATCTGACAGGGCTGTACTGCTATTAGGGTTAGTCTATATTTCAAAAGGGCTGTGCTTCTTTGGGTGGGCGGGAATACTTTATACTAGTCTATAGTGTTATACACATATGGAACAGTGTAAACTTGCCGTTTGATAATAAATCGACTATTGGTGAACTATGACAAATATAAGTTTAGGGTGAGGGGGAGGTTAATTTGATGCCATTGACCATAAACCTGATAGTTTGACAGCTGTTTTTGTCAGCGTAACATTGATTGTTGGTTGTGGGGTTTTGAACTGAATTGTATTCATATTGACATGGGTCACATTGGGAATTGGTGGGGAGGCTTTAACATTGTTTTCCTTGTTTTCGATTTTGTTTGTACTTGTGTGTGTGGTGTGGCTGTTGTGTGGTTGCAATGTGGTCGTTGTGTGGTCATGTGTGGTCGGTGTGTGGTCTGTGTGCGGTCGGTGTGTGGTTGATGTGTGATCGGTGTGTGGTTGATGTGTGGTTGATGTGTGGTCGTTGATGTGCAGAGGACACATATGAGAGAACCCTGACGGTTGACGGCGAAGAAACCACCCTCATCGTCATGGATACCTGGGAGACTGAGAAAGAGGTGAGCAACTGATAAACAACAACAAATGAAACAAGCAAACCAAACCACGCCCAATTATTGTGTGGGCTGCGTGTGATTGGACAACACAGTCTGCCCCCACAGCAGAGCTGGAACCGTCTGCAGCCAAACTATCGAGTGAGCGAGGGTGAAGTGGGGCGAGCGCTGGCCAGTCGGTGTTGGGGGTGTGTGCGTGGTGTGTGTGTGGTGTGTGTATGTGTGTGAGCGTGTGTGTGAATGTGTGTGTGTGAATGTGTGAATGTATGTGTGTGTGTGTGTGTGTGCGTGTGTATGTGTGTATGTGTGTGTGTGTGTGTGTGAATGTGTGTGTGTGTGTGTGTGTGTGTGTGTGTGCGTGTGGGGGGTGTTGGAGCCCCAGGCTCTAATTACTCCAGTATTGATCCCAGCTAGTCAGTGGAGCGTCGAACGCACATGTTCAGCTCACTGGATGGATGGGCAAGGTTCTCCACAAGGGCACCAAGAGAATTCTAGAGACCAAAAGGCTCTCTTTCTCTCTGTTTCTCTCTCTGTTTCTCTCTCTGTTTCTCTCTCTGTTTCTCTCTCTCTTTCTCTCTCTCTCACACACACACACACACACACACACAATGTTTGAATGTTCTCCTTCCTGCTGTGTGATCTTTCATGGGAGTGGTTCGACATTTGAGACCTCCGACACTTACAAGCCTATGTGTGTGTGTGTGTGTGTGTTTGGCATGTGTGTGTGTGTGCACCAGGAAGAAGATGAGAAGTGGGTTCATGACTACTGCATGGAGGTGGGCAACGCCTACGTGATCGTCTACTCCATCACGGACCGCTCCAGCTTCGAGAGCGCCTCAGAGCTCCGCATCCAGCTCCGACGCATCCGCCAGGCCGACAACATTCCCATCATCCTCGTGGGCAACAAGAGCGACCTGGTGCGCGGCAGGGAGGTGGCAGTGGAAGGTACACACACATTTTACACACACACACACACGCCTCTCTTACACACACACACACACACCACATACAGACGCATACTACTTCTCATCTCACACGCCTCTCTTACACACCACACCACACACACACACTACATACAAACGCATACTCCGTCTCATCTCACACACACACACACACGCCTCTCTTACACACCACACACACACACCACATATAGACGCATACTACGTCTCATCTCACACACGCCTCTCTTACACACCACACACACACTACATACACACGCATACTACGTCTCATCTCACACACACACACACGCCTCTCTTACACACACACACACACACTACATACACACGCATACTACGTCTCATCTCACACACACACACGCCTCTCTTACACACCACACACACACACCACATACAGACGCATACTACGTCTCATCTCACACACACGCCTTTACACACCACACACACCACATACAGACGCATACTACTTCTCATCTCACACGCCTCTCTTACACACCACACCACACCACACACACACACCACATACAGATGCATACTACGTCTCATCTCACACACACACACACACCTCTCTTACACACCACACACACACACCACATACAGATGCATACTACGTCTCATCTCACACACACACACACCTCTCTTACACACCACACACACACACCACATACAGACGCATACTAGGTCTCATCTCACACACACACACACACACACACACCTCTCTTACACACCACACACACACACCACATACAGATGCATACTACGTCTCATCTCACACACACGCCTCTCTTAACCCCGGTGTCTCCCCCCCCAGAGGGCCGTGCCTGCGCGGTGGTGTTTGACTGCAAGTTCATCGAGACGTCGGCCTCCCTGCACCACAACGTGAGCGAGCTGTTCGAGGGCGTGGTGCGTCAGATCCGCCTGCGTCGGGATAGCAAGGAGACGGTGGAGCGCCGGCGTAGCGTCTACCGCAGGAAGGAGAGCATCACCAAGAAGGCACGCCGTTTCCTGGACCGCCTGGTGGCCAAGAACAACAAGAAGATGGCTCTGAAGGTTCGATCCAAGTCCTGCCATGACCTCGCCGTGCCCTAGTCACCTATGACCTTTGACTACTGACCCAGGATGCGGGGATCAAGAACTCCTGAGGTCTGGCCCCACAGAGTGACTGGGCTCTCGTGAACTGTGACCTTTGACGTTGACCCAGGACGTGGTGACCTGCGACTCCTGAGTTTGAGTTTCGGTCCTGAGAGTGACTGTAACCTATGACCTGTGATGTGTGACCCAGAAAACTGGTCATGTGACCCAGAAACTGGTCTTGTGATCTTTGCCCTCACTGTGCTCTCTAATGACCTTTGACCCATGATGTGGCGGTTTCTCGAGACTTCTGAACTACGTTTTGTCGTCGAGAACTGAAGAGATCTAGTGTCTAATGACCCCTGATGTTTGCCCCGGGAACTTTAATTTCCTATTGACCTATACATTTCTATGTGCTGCGCTCTAATGACCTACAAACTATGGCTGACCGTGCTAGAAAAACGACAATTCACAGTTCAATCCAAAGCAGAGAGAAGGGTTTATCTGCATACAACGGTACTCCTCAAAGGTGTCCCTCCTTTAACCCCTGCAGCCCTGTGGCCCCAGCACTTTACAGAGGCACACTGATACAGTTGGATTTCTCCTTTTCTTGGATCCTCAGGAGTCATGACAACCGACAGTCATGACAACACGACAACCGCCTTCTTCTCTTCCACCATGGGTCCGTGTCCTCCGCCTGTTGCCTCCACACGTTCTCATGTTTCCGTGGGGTGAAGTGACCCACAGCCGAGCTGGAGTTCTGTTTTCTACTGTGTTTATCTCCACGATTGGGAAAGAATGCTGGAGGAAATGTCAGGCCAAAGACATGTACAGCTAGATGATCCCTGCTCTGTGGTGGGAGATAGTTTGTTAGACAATTTATCAACTGCCTTACGAGTGGACAAGACGGACGAACTGATCTGGCATCTGTGTAGATGTAACAACACATATTTTCGTCAACTTTTTTTCCTCTATATTCTCACATTTAGAGAGACGTTTCCTTCTTTGACATACGTTCATGTTTTCTATTCATGTAAAGCAAAGATTTTTTCACAGTGAAACTAAGGGCCAGCTTAAGTGGCTGATAACTTGAGGAGAGTATTGAACCCCGGGCATCACGATGTGTCAGAGACTGTGTAGCAGACCAGCTCTGGGACTGACTTTAAAAGCCCGAACATCGCCCCAGGACCTGGAAACAAACAAATCGGGGTCTAGTGGGAGATTGTTTGATTCCCATAAACAGGATTGGTTGTTCAAATCCCACCTGACGCGCTTGTCTTTTCTGTCCATGCGACCATGATGTTTTTTTTAATGATTTTCAGTCAGTCTGGACCCTGCTCTCTACGTCTGGACGATTTCCTGTCTTTCTACGTAGCCTCCCCAACAGGAGTGGCTAATACAGTCCTGATGAGAACCCACACTGGGTTCCACTGTTCTAGAACCAGCTTCCACTCAGCTCATACCATCCTCTACTACACTATGGACAGATCTTCTACCGGACTAACCTGTACCATGCTAGAACCGACCTATGCTGTATCTTCTACTCAAGTAGATCTTGGTTCTACTGTACTAGAACTCTCTCCTGGTCGGGCCCGACACAGTTCTAACCTGCACATATGGACACCCAGGAGTTTGTAAATACAGTGCACACATTCATATGCTGTATGATGTTACACACAGCCGATTCAGAAATAAAAAGAATTGTGAATTTATAAACAGTGTTGTGTGGTTCTAGGTTTGGCTGTGGAGGAGAGACACTTTATGGTACAGGCTCTTTGTTTTGGTATGGTGGTGGTAGTGATACTGGAACACCCAGCTAAATCTATATTAGTCGTGAGGAGAATGTACACCACTGTACCGCTAGCTAGCAATGGAGGCTGATAGAGGATGTGGTCAGGTGGCTGAGCGGTTAGGGAGTCGGGCTATTAACCGGAAGGTTGTTGGTTCGATTCCTGGCCGTGCCCAATGACGTCCTTGGGCAAGGCACTTCACCCTACTTGCCTCGGGGAGACTGTCCCTGTACTTACTGTAAGTCGCTCTGGATAAGAGCGTCTGCTAAATGACTAAATGTAAATGTGTGGTACTACTGCTAGGTGGTTATGGAGGCACTGGTAGTGGCCTGGGTCACTAGTGGTAGAATACACAGAGCAGAGGGGGAGGTCTGGAGAACGATATCCAGACTGAACTCAGGCTGAGAAAGCTGGTCTGTCGGCTGACAGAGAACACTGCTCCTGGAAAGGACTGTCCCCCCGCTTGCCTGGCTAAGTATTATCATTCGTTTATTTCAACAGGGAGCCACTCCGTGTCACATCTCTTTTATGAGTGCGTCCTTGAATGTAATTACGTTGCGTCATATACACTTGAATAAGGCTTTCGGGTACTGAGTTATCTGATTGAAAGTGTGATAACTGCAGCATTGCGAACGATTCTCCATTGTGTCGAAGCCTTCCGACAGACCTCGTCAGCGTGTGTGTTTAGCATGATAATAGACAGTTGAGGAGCTGATGCGAGGTTCTGTTGTCTTTGCCTGTGAGTAGGCCCTCCTGCTCCTCTTTGCTCTCGGCACCCTCCGCAACTACCTCCGTCTCCTGCCAGCTCAAGGGTACAGAGAGAGACACACTGACGG
>CAEFZP010002296.1:0-27500 GCA_903064625.1 Mallotus villosus | reverse complement strand
GTGGTGAGGGAGTCGGGCTAGCAATCAGAAGGTTGTTGGTTCGATTCCCCGACCGTGCCAAATGACGTTGTGTCCTTGGGCAAGATGCTTCACCCTACTTGCCTCAGGGAGAATGTCCCTGTACTTACTGTAAGTCGCTCTGGATAAGAGCGTCTGCTAAATGACTAAAAATGTTAAAAAAAAATGTAAAAATCAACTCGTCTGTTCTCCCACAGAGTTCCAGCACCATGGCAGATGATTTTGACATTGAGGCCATGCTTGAGGCTCCGTATCGCAAGGTGGGTCTACCCCTCAGTGCTGCTGGCGGCTGAAGTTTACTAACTCCATTGATGTTGTTGACTAGTCTCTGTATTGTTTTATTACCTCTGCCCCCAGACCCTCAATATCTAAGACTACTTGTGCTCATTTGTCTGTGATTTGCTGATAATTTAATACTGCAAGTTCTTTTTCAGACAATGAATAAATGCCCATCTATCTCTCTTTGTAGACTTGCCTAACGATATCTCACCTCTACTTCCATGAATTCCAGTGTGATCTGTCAAAAAATGAAGGTAGTAATTGCCCAATGTATTGCTGTACTGTGGTCCCCTTGGTAACAATATTGTTGGGTCACGGAGTGGCCGATTCCCACAAGGCGATTGCAGTGGATGAACAAGAAACAATGTAATATGAGACTTATGATGAAGACCCGCCGAACACCACATTATTCGAATGCATGGAATGGTACGAGTTGCATAGCTGCTAATGATGCAGATGACCTGGTACAGACCAGCGTCTTTGTGTAATGCTATAGGAGGACCTGGTACAGACCAGCGTCTTTGTGTAATGCTATAGGAGGACCTGGTACAGACCAGCGTCTTTGTGTAATGCTATAGGAGGCAGACTCACCCCTCAACCACAGAGTCTGCATGGTCTGCTATTACTGAGGAGGGAGTTGGGTGGATCAACATGTCCACTCTCACCCCATGCTGCTGTGTATGTCCCCTTCTAGTGAGAGGGACCCTCAAGGGGCTTTCTTTTTTACCACACTGGTTCCACCAATGACGCGTTTAACCTGTAGAACAGCTGATGTCTCCTGACCAATCACGTGGCTCCATGTAAGAGTCCTTCCCCATCCCTCCCAAATCGATTTGACTAGATTCTAGAATGTGATTCTGTTCTGCATGCTTTCAATAGACCATAACATGACACACTGTCCCACTAAGCCAGTATGGCTTCCATGGCAACCATTGCACAAGCAGTAGAGAGAAACAGTTTTGACCAATAGGGAAACTCCATGCATTTAGGACCTTTTTTCTACATTATTTTTCCTATTTTTTTTTAAACCAGCTCATGTCATCTAATCTTGCCTGTGGTTGGTTGGGTGGCAGTGACTAAGCAGTGTGACTCCCTGTCTGCTTCAGGGCGAGCTGATGTGAGACAGAGAGAGAGAGGTGGCAGCAAGCTCTTACAGTCCACCCTGGGAAATGGCTGAAGACCTGAGAGGACAGGCCTCACCTGCTGGAGCCGGGCCAGTGTCTGGCTGCTCCCGCTGGGCGCTAGGCCCCAGCAAGCAGCCCTGGTCTGGGTCTGGCTGGCCCGCTGACCAGACTCTGAATAACTGACACGCCCTAATATGGGATAGCCAGCCCCTCCCACCCCTCCCCCCCCAACTCCCTCTACTGTAGCAGTTGATGATGCTGTATGAACCCCTTTTAAATGATCATTATATGTTCTCTTGTTCCCCCACCCCCACCCCTTTTTTTATCCTGACGACTTGAAATGTTGCCTCTTCGTCCTCATGCTGTTCTTCTGTCGACCCTGCTTAGGATGACATCAAGCCCAGTAGTCCTAACGGGCACGAGGAGCGGAGCAAGAAGTACGTCTCACACACACACACACACACACACTTGCACACATCACAGATATACACACCCCACTGACACACACACACTTTATTCGCTTCATACAAAATAAAAGCACCAAGACCAGTTTCATTCGTCACAGTCAAATGGTCAAACGCGTCCTGAAACATGTCCGCACCAGGAAGAAGCGTAGCCGTAGCCGAGAGAAGAGGACGAGCCGGAGCGGCGAGAGGAAGAAGAGCCACGACAGGAAGAGGAGTCGCAGCCGCGAGCGCAAGAGGAGCCGCAGCAAGGAGCGCCGTCGCTCACGCAGCCGAGAGCGCGGGGGGCGCTACCGAGACCACAAGACCTCCTTGTACGTATCCCCTCCACCCTTCCACCCCTCGCACACGTTCAACCCCTCGCACACGCTCAACACCAACCCTGTTCTACAACTCGACACCGCCCCTGTTCTACACCACCCCTGGTCTACACCACCCCACGCACACGTTCTACACCACCCCTGTTCCAACACCACCCCTGTTCCAACACCACCCCGCCACGTTCACACCACCCCTGGTCTACACCACCCCTCTGCACCACGTTCCACACACCACCACCCCTGTTCAACACCACCCTGTGTTCTCATTGTCTGTCAGCCCTGTCTGGGGCGGGCGGGCGCGTTCGTTTTATCTCTGGGTGAAGGGATGGCCGCTGACCTGGAGTCCAAGCACAGCGGAGAACTGGTTCAGTGAGGCAGAGGAAATGGAGCGCTCCCCTCCCTTCGGTCCTAATAGATAACGCCCCTTTATGAGCTTCTAGTGAGGCTAGGGCTGTCACATGGTCCCTAGTACCCTCTCTCTCTCAATACACACCACATTCCACCTCTCACATACACACACACACACCCCTATATACACCCCCCATCTCTGTCCTGGCCCCAGGCAGCAACAGCAGTCTTAGATCACTGAGACCAACCTTGTTTTCAATCGCAGCGCTGGGCCCAAATTTAACGGTGGTTCCAGAGGGAAGATTGGCCCTCCAGCTGCCATCAAACTAAGGTCTCTATCACGCTCCTTTCTGTGTTTTGACTGGCTTGTTGTGTGTGTGGTGTGTGTGTGTTTGCGTTGACGTGAGGAGAGTACTGAATAATGTATTGTCTCTTTCAGTCGCAGGCGCTCAAGAAGCAGAAGCCCTTTCAAGAAGGACAACAAGAGTCCAGTCAGGTGAGCTGCATGCCTCCAAATCCCCATTCACCGTGGCCCCGGTAGCTCACCCTGAGAAGTACATTTAGTCATTTCGCCAGAGCGACTTAAAGTAAGTACAGGGACATTCCCCCCGAGGAAACTAGGGTGAAGTGTCTTGCCCAAGGACAAAACGCGATTTAGCACGACCGGGAATCGAACCAGCAACCGTCTGATTACTATTCCGATTCCCCTAACCGCCCAGCCACCTGACTCCCCTAGTACCATGTAAGCAGCGGCCTGGGGTTCGAATCTGGCTGCATGTCTCCCCCTCTCTCTCCTGTCACACTTGACTATTGGACAAAACTGTCCAACAAAGCATGGTCCCAAAATGTATATTATATATAATGTTTAATGTTATTAATGTTCCTGTGTAAGTAAGTGTGTCCCTGTGTGTGTTTCAGGCAGCCCATAGACAACCTGACCCCAGAGGAGAGAGATGCACGCACCGTGTTCTGCATGCAGCTGGCCGCCCGGATACGACCCAGAGACCTGGAGGAGTTCTTCTCAGCCGTGGGCAAAGTCAGTCCTTCTAGATCCCTCACTCCCCTTTTGGAGTTTATCTTCATTCTAGAATCGTCCGCTGATTCTAGAATCCGCCCATTGTTTCTACGGCCGTTACCGTTTCTGGAACTGTTTACCCGTTTACCTTAAGCATGAACTGTTAATGTCCACTGAGACAGCAGCCAATGACGAGCCCTGAATGGTGTTTATGGTCAGCTGACGTGTGACTCCACCCTCCCGACAGGTGCGAGACGTCCGCATGATCTCAGACAGGAACTCCCGAAGGTCAAAGGGCATCGCCTACATCGAGTTTGTGGAGGCCAACTCTGTCCCCCTGGCGATCGGCCTGTCCGGCCAGAGACTGCTGGGCGTCCCCATCATCGTCCAGGCCTCGCAGGTAATGGTCAGTAATCACCTCAGCACCCCACACGCCCCATCTCCACCCCGAGTGTCGTGCAGGAGGCCGTCTACATGTGACCGTGTGTTTTGTGTTTGTGCCGTGGACGATGCTCTCGCGTGCGCGCTGCAGGCGGAGAAGAACAGGGCAGCCGCCATGGCCAACAACCTGCAGAAGGGCAACGCGGGGCCCATGAGGCTGTACGTGGGATCACTGCACTTCAACATCACAGAGGAGATGCTGAGGGGGATCTTCGAGCCCTTCGGAAGGGTGAGCCGCCTCTTTCCTCCTCCTCGCTGGTCTGCGGGGACACTCCCTGCAGCCAGGTGGCGCTGTGGGGCTAGCTGGGCAGAGCCGGGGGCCTGTTAGCCTAGCCCTAACCCGTGTGTCCCGTTTGTGAACCTGCAGATAGAGAGTATCCAGCTGATGATGGACAGCGAGACGGGCCGGTCTAAAGGATATGGATTCATCACGGTGAGGCTCTCTCGCTTTCTCCACACGTGTTTCTCCCTGTTTAGAACAAGATCACCTAGAGACAATTTATTACTTTCACAATCTGTGTGTTTGTATGCCCTGTGTGTGTGTGTGTGTGTTCTGTGTGTTTGTATGACCCGTGTGTGTGTGTGTTCTGTGTGTGTAGTTTGCGGACGCCGAGTGTGCCAAGAAGGCCCTGGAGCAGCTGAACGGCTTTGAGCTGGCGGGCCGGCCCATGAAGGTGGGTCACGTGACGGAGCGCACCGACGCCTCCAACGCCAGCTCCTTCCTGGACAGCGACGAGCTGGAGCGCACCGGCATCGACCTGGGAACCACCGGGAGGCTGCAGCTCATGGCCCGCCTGGCAGAGGGTGAGGACATGTCACTCTCTCTGTGTGTGTCTCTCTCTCTCTGGGGCACTCTCTCTCTCTCTCTGTGGCACTCTCTCTCTGGGTCTCTCTCTCTCTCTCTCTGTGGCACTCTCTCTCTCTCTCTCTCTCTCTCTCATGGGTCTCTCTCTCTCTCTCTCTGTGGCACTCTCTCTCTCTCTCTCTCTCTCTCTCTCTGTGTCTCTCTCTCTCTCTCTCATCTCTCTCTCTCTGTGTCTCTCTCTCTCTCTCTGTGTCAGAGGGTGAGAACATGTCCCTATCTCTCTCTCTCTCTCTCTCTCTCTCTCTCTCTCTGTGTCTCTCTCTCTCTCTGTGTCAGAGGTGTGAGAACATGTCCCTATCTCTCTCTCTCTCTCTCTCTCTCTCTCTCTGTGGCACTCTTCTCTTTCTCTCTCTCTCTCTGTCTGGTGTCAGAGGGTGAGGACACGTGTCAGCACGTCTACACACAGCGGCCTGGCTCTGGGTACTGGAGATACTGGTGGAAGTCTTGCAACCTGGATACCAGCTAATGCTTTGATGTCTGTCTCTCTCTCTCTCTCTCTGTGTCTCTCTCTCTCTCTCTCTCTCTCTCTGTGTCTCTCTCTCAGGTACTGGTCTTCAGATCCCCCCTGCTGCTCAGCAGGCCCTCCAGATGAGTGGAGCCATCGCTATAGGAGCCATGGCTGCTGTCTCAGGTAGACCCCCTGGGGCCACACACACACACACACACACACACACACACACACACACACCTGGATTCATACTAATGACTGGGGAACACTTGATGTAACTTACCATTGTGTCACTATAGTCTCACCCATGGATCAGGCGTGTGTGCGTGTCTCTGACCATATGGATCTGCTTTGTGCATCCACAGCTGCCATGAACCCAGGGATGAACATGAACATGAATATGAACATGAACCAGGGCATGAACAATCCCATGAATCTGCCCTCCCAGCCCCTCGCCACACACTGCTTCCAGCTGTCCAACATGTTCAACCCACAGAAGTACGTAGCGCACATCTGCTCAGACATGGTCTTACAGACCACTGGTCCTCAGGGCACACTCTCCTGCATGTTTTAGATGTTTCCCTGCTCCAAGACACCTGGTTCAAATGAACCTTCTTCTGTCCCTGTGAAGAACATCACTACTAACTTTCTTCTTCTCTCCCTGTGAAGATCATCACTACTAACCTTCTTCCTCTCTCCCTGTGAAGATCATCACTACTAACCTTCTTCTCTCCCTGTGAAGATCTCCTCTACTAACCTTCTTCTTCTCTCCCTGTGAAGATCTCACTAACCTTCTTCTCTCCCTGTGAAGATCCTCTACTAACCTTCTTCTTCTCTCCCTTTGAAGATCATCATTACTAACCTTCTTCTTCTTCTCTCCCTGGTCCTCCAGCGAGGACACCCCAGGCTGGGATATGGACATCCAGCACGACGTCATCGAGGAATGTAACAAACATGGCGGAGTCGTTCACATATACGTTGACAAAAACTCAACCGAGGTGAGCCTCTAGCCTCGTCGTCCAATCAGAATCGGAGGCTGCCGAAACTATCCAATCGGAAGTCAGTTGCTAATGATTTTTTTCTTTTCCTCATCGCCAGGGTAACGTGTATGTGAAGTGTCCCACAATTCCTTCTGCCATGGCAGCCGTCAACGCCTTACACGGGAGATACTTTGCTGGTAAGACGTTCTTTTTAGTCTCAGTGACTTAGAGGATGTAGCTGAGCATCATAGTACATCGAAACAGGACTTGACTGTTCCTGTATCACCCTGGTAACAGGACGTGACTGTTTCTGCATCACCATGGTAGCAGAGCGATCGATGTTTTACCTAACGGTTTGTCTCGTTCTCGTCCGCAGGCAAGATGATCACGGCGGCCTACGTCCCACTCCCGACCTATCACAACCTGTTTCCTGACTCTGTAACGGCCACTCAGCTCCTGATCCCGCCCCCTCGCCGATGATCTCATCTCTACTCTGCCCCTCCCCCCACCCCCCTCTCTGCGATCTGATTGGACACTGTACCTTATCAAAATGTCCCTCTCTTTTTTATTTTCATTTCCTTCTCTTTCTCCAGTTTGGACATCTCGTCTGTACGTGCTGTTGATTTCAGTCCTGCAGGTTCTGATCGAGTGTTTTCCTTTGATGTTACTAGATGTCGAGTTACGTTTTTGTTTCAAGTTTTAGGTTTCCTCTTCAGCTGGGATTAGAGGGGCGGGTTCTGAAGGCATTGGGGGTAGGGGGGCGTGGCCTGTCAAGCAGTCTGACCCCCCTAAGGGGGAGGAGCTTAGATGCTGTCTGACCCCTCTGAGGGGAGGAGCTTAGATGCTCTGAGGAGGAAGCGGATGGATTCTATGACCATTTTATCTTTATTTTTTTTTCTAAGTTTATTCTTGTGGATAACAACATTGTCTTGTGCTTGATAGCTTCGATGGGCATGTTTACTCCCAGAGGAGGTGCTGAACAGTAGACAGGAGGTGCTCCTAGAGGAGGTGCTGAGCAGTAGACAGGAGGTGCTCCTAGAGGAGGTGCTGAACGGTAGACAGGAGGTGCTCCTAGAGGAGGTGCTGAACGGTAGACAGGAGGTGCTCCTAGAGGAGGTGCTGAACGGTAGACAGGAGGTGCTCCCAGAGGAGGTGCTGAACAGTAGACAGGAGGTGCTCCCAGAGGAGGTGCTGAACGGTAGACAGGAGGTGCTCCCTAGAGGAGGTGCTGAACGGTAGACACAACCTGGTCACAGCGAGGAGCTCCTCCCCCTTGGAAGAAAAGCATTTTGGTTTCTCCTCCAGCACGAGAATATTCTCCAATGATTAAGCTCCATGAGCTGTGGAAATGTAGTGACTCATTGTGCTCATATATAGAGAGAGAGACCATTTGGTATTTAAGTATCTGTTTTCTAATCAAGATTTGTTTTTGTAAAGACCTTGATTAAAATTTTATTTTAAAGTCAGGTCTGTGTCTTTATTATCTCGTACAAATGTGGAGCGATTTGTTGCTTCGTGAGAAGTGATATTTTTGTCAATTTTTTCCCCCCACCATTATTAAAACGGAAATGCATCATAGATACGACTGACTCGGTACATTGAACAGTAGCTTTTATAATCCTTGCATGAATCACAGGCCATGTGTACTTACAAAGAGAGCTCAAACCAAGAAAGTAACAACTCTGAGAAGTGATATGAATGATGTCAATGTGGGGGAAAGCTGCTTCTATTTTCCATCCTGTTTACATTTAGTCATTTAGCAGACGCTGTTATCCAGAGTGACTTACAGTAAGTACAGGGACATTCCCCCGAGGCAAGTAGGGTGAAGTGCCTTGCCCAAGGACACAACGTTATTGGGAACGACTGGGAATCGATCCGGAAAACTCTGATTAATAGCCCGATTCCCTAACCACTCAGCCATCTGACTCCAGTGTGTCTGTCAGAAGTCTACATGTGGGCGGTGCTTAGACACGCATCCCAGCTGACAAGCTGCTTGTTGGAGCAAGGAGTGGGTCTTGTTGGCCCGTAGCTTCAAGTGAGGTTTGATAGTTCTAGGAGTGTTTTAAGGGGAGGGAGTTTGCTCAAGTTGCATTTTTTTAATGTACTGGTATGTTTTGAGAGAGTATGTTTTGAGAGAGATCGAGGTGTTTTAATGAGTGCATGTCTGGGTGTATGTTGGTATCTAGAGATGTATTTAGGTAAATCCAGGTGTATGTTGATGGCCGGAGGTGTACTGGATGCATCTGATTGGCTCTAGCTGTACCGGACACATCTGATGCTATCCATCAGGGCTGTTGAGGTGGATGACGGTGACGGTCACGTCGTCCCGGTACATCCTGCTCAGGTCCTGCGGCAGGCTGAGCATCTTGGCCAGGCGGCGAGGGTCCACCCCTCCGTACCCGTCTCCCCCCCAGGGCGTGGCGGATCACGTGCGTGGCCGTGTTGTCGTCCTCCAGGGCCCACAGCGCCCTGCTCCTCCTCTCCAGCAGGAGGCGCTGCATCTGCCCCAGGGTGAAGGAGGCGCCAGACACCGGCTTCTGCCAACGCTGCCCCGCCAGGTGCTCCCCGATCACCTGCACCACCGTCTGACGGTGCATCAGCTCCCACAGCCCGTCGGTGGCCAGCACTAGGAACTTGTCCCTGGGCCTCAGCCGGTGTCTGGTCACCTCAGGCTCGGCCGTCAGGTACGGGGGCGTGTGGTAGTTGGGGGGGCAGGCTCTTGGAGAAGTCGCTGGCCAGGGACTGGATCTCTGGACGGGCTTCGTGGATCCGGCTGAGCATCTCCCCGCTCCACTTGAACTTGACGTCTCCGAAGGCCCTGAAGGGCATGAGCAGCCCCAGCAGGCGGTCGTGTTTGACGGCGGTGCGGCGCTCCTGGGCGGGGTGCTCCGACAACACCCTGTGGAGCTCGTCCGGGTTGTTGGCGTTGTGGTCGTTGGTGACGGTGAGAGCGTTCCAGCTGCCGTCGTCCTCCTGCACGCCCAGCACCGCCCTGCTGTCCCCCAGGTTAGCCACGTGGAGCATGGGGCCGTCCAGGTGGGCCACGCACGCCGTGCACCCCGACAGGGCCACCCTCAGCGGGGTGAAGAGAGAGAAGGGGTCCCCTGCCTCCCTGTGGTCCACCTGAGCCTCCAGGGAGATGTCGTTATCCAGCCTGCGGAAGGCCTTGACCAGGCCTTGGGGACGTCCCTCTCCTGCTCCTCCTCGTGCATCTCCAGGTCGATCCTCTCCTGCCAGTAGGTCCTCAGGCTGCTGAAGTACAGCTTCCCAGCGTCCGTGCTCACGTGGTCGTTGGGATGCTTGTGCCACTGCAGCATGGGGAACACCGGCCTCTCGTTCTCCACCGCCTCCTCCATGTCCAGTAGGGTCTGCAGGGGCAGCAGAGCCACGGCGATGTAGTAGAAGAGCCTCTCGCTGACCGCCTGGGCGCAGGCGGAGCCCGCGTGGCCGTCGAACACGCCCCAGGAGCACTCCCCTGCTCTGCAGGCAGGTGGCGACGCTGCGCCGGTCCTCCATGGGGGAGTTGGAGGCTAGGACGTTGCTGTCGAACCCTGAGCCCCAGGTGGCCGGGCTGCGGGCCTCGTAGCTGCTCCCGCCCACCTTGTAGCTGTACTCGTTGGCTTTCAGAAGGTTGTTGATTTTAGGAGGGGTGATCTGGTTGGACTGGTAGTCAGTCCTGTAGTTCCTCTTTCCACCGAGGCATGTTGGGTAGTGTAGTTTTGTCAAGTGAGTGGGTGAGGCTGAGGAGTGGTAGGGTCTGGGGCAGGGGCCAGGGCAGCCCTGAGTGAGGGATCTGGCCCTGGGTATCTTCAGTGGAGACCTGGTCCAGCGTAACATCATCACCCAGTGTGGCATCACACAGCGTGGCATCCTCCAGGGGTGGAGGGGACCAATCAGGAGTGGCTTCTCTTCCTCGCCTTGTTTAGAGACATAGAAAATGCCTAAGGGTCAGAGTGTAGATAGATGCTTTACAGAACAGAGAAGTTTGCGAGATCACGAACAGGTAATTCTGTTAGGGTTTTCAATGCTTTGTTACTGGTTGAGAAGACTTCATGCAAAACAGTGATTACATTTTTCATCTCTTCTACCGCTTGGTGATTTCCTTTTTGGGAGATCAGTTCAAATATAGAATTCTGAAAAAGTGATCAAGACCCACAGAGAGACTGTATGTGAAGTTTGCTTTGACACAGAGCACTGTCAGTTGTAACTCACGCGTGATCCTGTGCTTTCACACGTGATCCTGTGCTTTCAGACCTGTGGCTAAGTACTGTGTGCCAAACAACCTCTGCATCTCACACGACGCATACAGATATTTTAAATACTAACAACCACCCAGCACTTAAGTAGAACACGGAAGACAGACCGCTTACCTGCAAATCTGTGATGTTGATAAGAGCTTGGTCACATTGTCAAGGATTTTTTTTCCCCCCAAGTTATTGTGTTCCTGCTTGTTTAATACATTAACCATAAACGCTCACAGAAGACTGCAAATCATTTCTACTATTTCAAACACTTGTCATGAAAGACACCGTGGAAGAAGAGTGGCTGCATAAGTGGAACGTCGATTTTGCTCCTGTACTGTCTCTACACAACGTAGACTGACCTTTGACTGGAACATAATCATGCGTCAGTTTCACAATGGCTGATCTATAAACTAAGCGGGCTGTGGTTATGTTGAAATACACACACCACGTTTTCCTCCTCCCAGAATGGAACATATAGATGACGGGTGGTTCGATTAAAAGAGCCCACTTCTTTATTGATCCTAGGCCTCGCTTTATAAAAATCAATTAGTTGGCATTAATTATGCAAAATAATGTTTACCCCAGGACTAGCGACAGTTTATGGTGGTGTTTCAAGGATCTTATAAACACAGTACCTGCTCAGTTCTGCAGCACCAAACACTGAGAAACGCCAGATAACCAGCACTCACACGGGGGTGTTGACGGCAAATTTAAAAAAGCTACTACTTTAACTTCAGCGCACCTCTGTTGCAAGTTAACGCACATCTCAGAATTGGCCTTCGGGGCAAATAATTTACTCCTGGAAATATTAAAGAACTGAGTTCAGACTGAGCTGGACGATTCTGCGAGTCTGCAGGTTAAGGTGTGAATGAATAAAAAAACACTTGATATTCATCCCTGAGGCGGCAGATTCCATTAGAAGCTGTGACTCAACAATTTCGTTCCGTCTCGACTGTTCACAGATGCGTGTCATTCTGACCGGTGGCCTGTAGATGGCGCTGTAGCTTATCCATTTCTCGTAGAGACATGGTCCATCTAAAGAAGAGACAGACTACCAACCGCGCCACATGGTGATGTTTTTGTTTTTGATTCCTCCTTTGCACTTAATGTTGTTACAGCCTATTAATTTCCATTTTCACTTGAGTCGGGAGTTTGACAGATTCGTGTTTAGTCGACCTGCAAGGGACATTGAAAGAGAGAAAGAAAGAGAGAGGCGGAGAGAGAGAAAAAGCTGAGACAAATAAATACAATGATAAAGACAAGAGTGAGAGAGAGAGTGAGAGAGACATCAGAAACAAAAACAGAAAGAAAGGTAGAGAGATAGACAGAGACAGTAACAGAGAAAGACAGGGGGGAGTGAGAGTGAGAGAGAGAGAGAGACAGAACGAACATAGATGTTAATGAAAGATGCGTCATATTTCGATGCTTGGTCAGATGTGATGAAGGTAGATAACCTGGCATCTATATTCTATTTCTGAGCTCTGGAATACCAAGCAGGAGGGAATGGGAGTGTGTGAGAGGTGAGTTTGGAAAAGCCGTTCATTTTTAATGCAGGTAGAAATCCTGCCCTGTTTCCCAGGAGTCTCGGCAGCAGTCACATATCCATCGCCTGTCACAGCCCAAACCCTGAACCACCCTGACACGCTCACGTTCAACTTCCAGAGGCTCTTCTGGGACGTATGTGTGTGTGTGTGTGTGTGTGTGTAAGGCTCCCTCCCTCCAACAGACACATGTCTCCCCCCCTTAGCCCCGATACTGCTGGAACCTGGTTGGAGGATGACATCAGCAACTTCACAGGATTTGACGTGACTAAGAGTGAGAAGTTACATTTACCAGGCAAGTTCCCTGTGGGTGTGTGTGTGTGTGGGTTTGTGTGTGTGTGTGTGTGTGGGTGTGTGTGTGTGTGTTGGGAGCTCAGGTTGGAGCTCAGGTTGGAGCTCAGGTTAGAGGAGTCAGTTTAGAGATACTGCTGATCATACTGCTGTGCACATTTGCTACGTGTTCACTTTCAACCTCCTCTAACCGACAACCTCAACAGACCACAACAACAACAACCCCCTCCCTCCCTCTCCCCCCCCTCTCTCCTGCCCTCCCTCCCTCCCTCCCCTCCGTCCTCCCCTCACTCTCCTCCCTCCCCTCTCCCCCCCTCTCTCCTGCCCTCCCTCCCTCTCCTCCCCCCCTCTCTCCCCTCCCCCCCTCTCTCGCCCTCCCTCTCCTCCCCCCTCCCCCTCTCTCTCTCCTGCCCTCCCCTCCCCCCCCCTCTCTCCCCTCCCCCTCTCTCCCGCCCTCCCTCCTCCAGACCCCCCACCTGCAGTGCTCCAGCTGTGGAGGAGATGGAAGGGGGATCTGGGCTGATCACAACCTCTGTGGACCTGCAGCCTTTAACGAGGGCAACATCCAATCACGTACCCCTGCCTCGCCTGCCTTCCTTCGACACAATGAATTATTCACTGTGAATTAAGATTTCTCAAACGAGCATGCGAGCGATCAGGAGAGGGATGCTGTGTATTGGCAGGAGGAGTGTGCTGTGTGTGTGTGATGTGTTGAAAGGCTGAGGTGCGTTCTCTAAGGGGTAGTGTGTGAGATCGAGGAGGACGAAGAGGAGGGCTGTAGAGAGGAGAGCTCAGCAGGTCTTTCATCATCCCTGGAACAGGTGCACGCATGCACACACACACACTCATACTCAAACACACATACACACAGATGTGTACACACACACGCACACACACACACCCAAGCACACACACACACACACAAACACAACACATTAGATGCATCCATGCAACAGCCTGCTGTTTCTGTCCTGTGTAGTATTCCTCAGCACACTTCCCTCTCTCCTCTCTCCCTCACTCCTCTCTCCCTCCCTCCTCCCTCTCTCCCTCCTTTCATTCACTCTCTCAGTCCTAACACAGCAGGAAGCTACTTGCTCACGTCAATTCTGATTATCACACACAGGCGTTCCTCTTCACACACACACACACACACACACACTCTCCGCTTCACACACACACACACACACCTTCTCCGCTTCACACACGCTTACACTCTCCTCTAGAAATATACACCACACCCTCCCCCTCCACACACACACACCACACCCTCCCGCTCCACACACACACATACACACACACACCCTCCCCCTCCACACACATACATACATTTATGCATACACATTGTCACTCTCTCTCACTCACTCCAGCCACACTGACATACACACACTCTTTCTCTCACTCACACACCACACTGACATACACACACACACACACACACTGACGTACACACACTCTTTCTCTCACACACACACACTGAGCCATGCAGTCCAAATGAGGAGACTTGATCTGATCCTGGTGAGCTGGTGTTGTTGTGGAGATATGTATGTATGTCTGTGTGTGTGTGTGTGTGTGTGTTGAGAGCCTGTGTGAGAGACTGAGGCTGTGTGTGTACGTGTTTATATGTGTGTGTGTGTGAGTGAGAGAAAGAGTGTGTGTAGTACGTCTGTGTGTGGGTGGGTGTGTAGTACTTCTGTGTGTGTACATCTCTGTGTGTGTGTGTGTGTGTGTGTAGCTCGTCTGAATCCACCCTGGGGCTGGAACACCTGCATCACATCTGGGAATGTGAAGTGTTGAGAGGGGCTTTCAAAGTCCAATCTGATGTTTCATTGATGTTCGAAGTTGGGCTTGATCATATAAATATGATCCTGGGCCTGGATCAGAATAAAGTTCAATTGCCAAATGAAAAATGTAGATGTAATGTTTTGTAGACTCAAAATCTGTTTTGTGATGTGTCCCAGAGCATCGGGACATCAGTTAAATGCTTGAATCTTGACTTGATTATGTGTTAAATATCTCATGCCAAAGCCTCAGATCATATATTTGGGAACAATGTCCTGGTATACACAAATTGAATAATTAGATGTGATGTTGTGATTGTGGTTAAAGCCCATGTTGTTATGGAGACCTCAGTCCTCCTGACCCCTGACCCCTGACCCCTGAGTCTAACCACAGGGACGCAGGCTAATGACTCCAAGAGACTTAACTAAGACTGAGAAACAGAGAGACCACAGAACAGCGATTCTCCTCTACAAAGCTTTCACAAAAACATTCCTGTTTCTATGTTCTTACTCACTCCTTGGACCAAGTTACAATCCAGGCACGACTCCAAACCACCTCTTCTACATTACAGCTGCTGAGCTATTCTGCCAGCTGGAGAGACAGGGGACAGTCCTCTACGGAGGAAACTTTCCCACAGTTGTTTTGCAGGAATCAGGGAAGTGTTAGAAGGAGGGGGGAAGGAGAGGGGGAAGAGAGAGCGGGGAGAGAGAGGGAAGGGGTGAGAAGGGAGAGGTCTCCCCCGCCTCCTGGTCGAGGAGAAGTATGAGAGAGGTGGGAGAGAGAGCGGGAGAGAGAAGATGAGAGAGAGGGGGGGGAGGGGGGTGGAGAGGGAGTCATGGGCGAGGGAGAGGTTGAACGAGGGAGAGAGAGGATGAAGAGGGGGAGACGAAGAGGGAGAGGGAGAGGGAGAGGGAGGAGAAGGGGAGAGGGAGAGGGAGAGGGAGAGAGGCGAGGAGGGGAGGAGGGAGAGGGCACTCAGGAGGGAGAGGCGAGAGGGCAGAGAGAGGCGTAGAGGGGGAGAGAGGACGAACGAGACGAGAGGGGGGGACGAGGGAGGGATGAGGAGGGATTCCTGAGGGGTAGAGGGAGGTGCGGCGAGGAGAGAGGAGAGGAGAGAGAGGGGGGAGATGGAGGGAGGTGAGAAGGAGGAGAGAGGTGGGGCTGAGTAGGCGAAGAGCGGATGATGGGAGAGGGTAGTGGAGACCGCGGGGGAGAGATGGGGAGGTGAGTAGATGACGGGGGACGAGGGGGTGAAGAGGGGAGGATGAGAGGGTCTTGACGAGAGAGGAGTACGCGCGGGGGGAGATGGGCAGGTCGGAACGAGGGAGCGGAAGAGACTGCTGAGAGTCATGGGAAAGAGGTAGAGAGATGATTAGAGGGGGAGCGAGGCTGACGGGATGAGGGAAGGAGAGAGACTGAATGATGGGGTTGCGGGGTGAAGAGGGAGGAGGGAGGAGACTAACTGAGGCGGGTGAGTAGGGCAATAGGTGTAGGATGAGGCGAGGGATAGGGAGAGAGAGTGGGGAGAAGAGAGAGGGAGAGGGAGGAGAGAGATTGAGAGGGGCGAATTTGGGGATGTATTATGATGTCACCCGATCGACGATTGGGCGAGACTAGAGAGGGAGAGAGAAAGGGGTTTTGCAGAGAGACGATGAGGAGAGTAGGTTTTCGTTGACTTTCTGATGATGAGAGGAGCTGCGAGGAGAGATCGAGGGCGACTCTTGAGAGTGCCCATGTTCTGATCGAGAGGTGAGACCGAGCAGGGAGATGATATCTTGACTCTCCTGAGTGTGACGCTTAAGAGAGATGCAGCTGACTCGAGTTAGCCGGGGATTTGTGCAATCGCTCTATGCGTAGAGGACGATCCAGGAACGTGATGCCCGACTTGAGCAGCCACGACGGCGAGAGAAGGACGGAGCTTTGTAGGCGAGAGCAAGATTAGAGAAGAGAGAGTACCCGTGTTGTAGTGGATCGACTAGATGCTCGATGGAGTCTGGGAGAGCGGAGAGTTGACGAGGAGATTGGCTGTGGGATTTGACTGCGAGACGAGTTTTGTGAGACCGGGCACCCGGTAGCCCGGAGGTGGTGCTTGCGTGCACTTTTGATTCCCGAGACACCGAGAGCCGCCTGAGAAGTGATGAGCTGGAGAGTTAGTTTGACACTGAGAGCGAGTAAGCAGAGAAGACTTGACGACGGCGAGGGTAACCGAGAGGGATGAGAGAGGGAGGAGAGGAGGGAGAGAGAGGGGCGAGACGAGAGAGGGAGGGAGATGAGATGGGATTGAGAGATGGGAGAGAGGGATGTTTGGATGAGCGAGGGGGAGAGAGGGGGAGGAGAGGGACGACCCGGAGCAGAGAAGAGCGAGAGCCGTTGCGGATGGGAGAGAGAGATGAGGGAATGAGGGGAGGGGGAGTGGCGGCGGGGAGGAGAGAGGAGATGGGAGAGGGTGGGAGAGACGATGAGAAGGGAGGAGGGAGAGCTTTTGCGTGATGCAGACCGAGGGGGGGTGTTTGATGGGATGGGGCCAAGCGAGGGACGCTTCCGAGCGTGGCGAAGAGGGAGTGAAGGTTTGGAGGGATGACGCAGAGGGAGCCGATGAGAGGGAGAGGGAGTGAGGGGATGAGAGAGAGAGGCGGGCGAAGGGAGGATAGAGGGAGGAGAAGAGGGAGATGAGAGGGAGAGAGAGGGATAGAGGGACGGGATCGGCGGAGGGGGAGCGAGAGAGAGAGAGAGTGAGGAGGAGAGGAGACGAGAGGGGAGAGAGAGAGGAGAGGGGGGTAGAGGTGGTTCGGTAGGAGTTCATTCGAGAGGGGAGGGAGAGAGAAGAAGAGGAGAGGAGAGAAGATGAGAGAGAGAGAGAAGAGAAGAGGGAGAGAGAGAGAGAGGGGAGAGGGGTGTGAGGATCTGTTATCTTAACGGCACCTGGGAGGGTAGACAGCTGTGTGTGTGGAGGCAGACGACGCAGGCCTGCGTACGAGAGGGGAGGACGTGTTTCTGCTGTGTTGGCGTTGTTGTTGGTGTTTGTTTCCCTGTGGTCTACAAGTCCGGTGTCACAGGTTGGCCTCGCATCATCCATCACTGGTAACGAGTGTGACAAGGAGCCGTCTCGGGCCCCCGGGGGGGGAAACATGCGATCGCAAGTACTGCAACATCGGAGAAATGGAAGGAGTATGCATGTGTTTCGGTGTGTGTGCGTGTATCATGGCTATGTGTGTGTGTGTATCATGGCTGTGTGTGTGTGTGGCGTGCTGTGTGTGTATCATCACTGGGGAAAATGTAAGGAGTGAGTATGTATGTGGTTCAGAGTGTGTGTGTATCATCGCTGTTGTGTGTAAGTGTAGTAGTGCTTAAGGGTGTGTTGGATCACGCTGGGGTATCATCGCTGTGTGTGGTGAGTGTAGTAGTGTTCAGAGGGTGTGGATCATCGATGGGTGTGTGTGTGTGTATGTGAGTGTGTGAGGTAGTAGTGCTTAAGGGGGTGTGTGTGTGAGTGTAGTAGTGCTTCAGGGTGTGTGTGTGTGTGTGTGTGTGGGTGTGTGTGTGTGTGTGTGTGTGTGTGTGAGTGTAGTAGTGTAGTAGTGCTCAGGGTGTGTGTGTGGTGAGTGTAGTAGTGTAGTAGTGCTTCAGGGTGGGGCTGAATTCTGTGATAATACACTCCCACTGTCAGACCTGTCTGGGCGACATTGATTACTGTTCTGGCCCACTCTGTGCTCATTATGTACACGGCACACACACACACACACACACACCACCACACACACACACGCACACACCACACACACACACACACACACACACACACCACACACCACACACACACACACACACACAGGCTCACACACACATTAGGAATGCTGCTGTTTGCTTGCTGTCTGTCCTCTAAAGATGTATGGTGCTCATTACGCAGGCTCCTCTGGGGTGAGGGGACTAAGCTGAACAGGAAGAAAAGAACGGGAGCGGGAAAGGAGAGGTGGGAGAGAGAGGAGGAGAGAGAGGAGAGAAGAAAGAGAGAGAGGGAGGGGGGAGAGAGGAGAGAGGAGAGAGAGAGAGAGCAGAAAGAGAGAGGGAGGAGGGGGGGTGGGAAAGGAGAGGTGGAGAGAGGAGAGAGAGGAGAGAAGAAAGAGAGAGGGGAGGGGGGGGAGGTGGGGGAAAAGAGAGGAAAGAAAGAGGAGAGGGGAACAAGGGAGAGGAGAGCTGAGAAAGAGAAGAGGAGAGAGAGAGGAGAGGAGATGGGGAGAGAGAGGAGAGAGAAGAGGAGAGAGAGAGAGGAGAGAGAGAGAGAGGAGAGAGAGAGGAGAGAGAAGAGGAGAGAGAGAGGAGAGGAGAGAGAGGAGGAGGAGAGAAGAGGAGAGAGAGAGGAGAGGAGAGGAGATGGGGAGAGAGAGAGGAGAGAGAAGAGGAGAGAGAAGAGGAGAGAGAGAGAGGAGAGAAAAGAGGAGAGAGAAGAGGAGAGGAGAGAGAGAGGAGGAGAGAGAGAGGAGAGGAGAAGAGAGAACTTATATAGACAAAATCAAGCGTAGATACTATAGATAAAGCAGTGACTAGAACCTTGTCAGATCAAACAATATTCAGGGTTCTCTGATCAGTTGGTCACATCAGAGCAAAGATCAAGGGTTGTGTGTGTGTGTGTGTGTATGTGTTGAAGAGAGAAAGGGAGGCGGGAAGAAAGGGGGCATTAAACCAGTCCTGCCCTCGTTAAGCTGTGAGAGGAGAGACAGAGACAGAGAAGAAAGATCTGTTGGAGAACAGAGTCTTCCACGATACCAAACAACCAGAATCTCTGTGTTCATTAGGAGGAGTGGCGGCAAATACCTACCTGGGATTCCGAAGGGCAGACATGTGACGATGACAGACCAATCAGGAGAGAACCGGCCCAAGGCCAGCGGGTTGCATCAGAGAGAGAAAGAGGCAAGTCTCTGTTCACTTGACAGGCTCAACTAGAAGCTTCACAGCATGTCCATACAGCATGTCCATACAGCATGTCCATACAGCATGTCCATACAGCATGTCCATACAGCATGTCCATACAGCATGTCCATACAGCATGTCCATACAGCATGTCCATACAGCATGTCCATACAGCATGTCCATACAGCATGTCCACACAGCATGTCCATACAGCATGTCCATACAGCATGTCCATACAGCATGTCCATACAGCATGTCCATACAGCATGTCCATACAGCATGTCCCATACAGCATGTCCATACAGCATGTCCATACAGCATGTCCATACAGCATGTCCATACAGCATGTCTATGCCTCCCCGAACCACTGACTGAGGAGTGAGTGTGTGTGGGGGCTATTTCCCCTGGATTATATGCTGCTCAGAACCCCTCTCTCTCTCTTACACACACACACACCACACACACACACACACACATACACACACACATATACCTACACAAGCATAGGCTGCATCAGATATTTCAGTAATGAATGAAAATTCCTAGTAGAATTCAGCAAGATGAGTATCCTCCGCACAGTAGAGTAATTGCGGGTGATGTTCCAGACGTGAAAACATTCATGGTAAATGTTTTGTTCTGATGAGCGAGTGAGTCGGGCGTTTAGCTTAGGCGTAGCTTTGTGAGATAACAATACCAACACAACTAAAGGAGCTGTGTCGGTCTCTGTCAGTGTGGGTTTGAAATCATTTCCAACGTTTACACTGACGCAACAAACGGCCGCTTTTCATCGCCGACAACGTTAATTGATTGTCGGATTCATTGACACAACGCTCTCTCAAACGCTCTCTCAACGCTCTCTCCCTCTCCGCTTCACGGGGTGCTTACGGTGTTATTGTGTTGAGCGGAGAGAGAGAGTCTTCTGGAGATGAGATGTCTGGAGGCTTTAGAACGTTCAAATCTCCACAAGAAAAGCTCATTTGGAGGATCACTCAGGCAAATAAGTGAGTGTGTTTGTGGCACTCTCTCTCCGTGCGCTCCGGGCTCCGACGGGCTGGGGGAGGAGGGAGGGAGGGAGGGAGGGAGGGAGGGGGAGGGGGGGAGGGAGGGAGGGAGGGAGGGAGGGAGGGAGGGAGGGAGGGAGGAAGGGAGGGAGGACTGAGAAGAGGGGAGGTCTTTGTTGTGGTGTGTTTGTTGAAATAATGGCGCATTAATGCTATTCAGCGGCCCTGCTCTTAGCCAGAGACGTCCGACTCTGCTGTTTTCCACCCAACAATGGCAGGTCTTTAAATGGATCCCAGAGTAGGATGAATACCCCCTGATGCCTCCCAGTGAATCACCCATCTGTGATCCTCATTATCCTCCAGGGAGAAGGGAGATGAAAGCAGAGAGGAAGGCTGACGTACGTCTGCCGCGTCGACGCTCCGTCGCCTGTTAATCCTGTTGAAGTCGATCTGCTTCTCTGGTTCGCTGAGTCGGTTCTGAACCCCGCAGAGACGCGAGCGGACGAGAGATCTGAGGCTGGGTCCGGTCTGACGCTCGCAGGCGAGGATGGACTGGTGGCAGAGCAGTGGAGGCTCAGTGCTTCTCACAGCACCAAAGGTCTGTGGTCTTTCCTCCACTAAGGGGCCGTAAAGCAGGTAAACTGGTGCACCTCAGACACCTGCACAGAGCGATCTATCACACACAGACTGATGCCTACACATCCCTACCTATGGTTACATCCTTCTGGTCAAACCACTGTAGCATTTACCTTCACTGGTGAGGTCAGCCTGCAGCCTGCAGCCTGGGAGAGCGAGGGATGGATGGATGGAGAGGGGGGGAGGGGGGGGGTGAGGGCAGCAGGGCTTATGCAGAGTTGCTTCAGCTAAGAGATCGGCCTTCCAGCTGACCTAGACCAGCCCCTACTCTCAGGAGGTCCCATCAGACTAAACTAGACGGCAACAGAGTTGACGATCAGCCTAAAATACACGATGACGGAGTTAGTAATGGCAGCCAGCCGGGCGATACGCCCCCCCCTCCTCCCGTCCGGAGAGTCGTTTCTGAGCCGCGTTATGGATTATTTATGCCTGACGAATGGTGCGAGGCCGTGGTGTGTGTTCAAACGAGGTCTGAGGCGTGGGTGTGTGTGTGTGTGTGTGTGTGTGGTGGTGTGTGGTGTGGTGTGTGTGTGTGTGCGTGTGTGTGTGTGTGTGTGTGTGTGTGTGTGTGTGTGTGTGTGTGTGTGTCGGAGTAGCTGGACCTCGTGTCTCAGCTCTACAGACTAACGACGCTCGTTAGCTCCTAGGTTAGAGTGGTAAAAATGGCCTGAGGGCTGAGGTAATTAAAGTGATCTCAGAATCAATACGTATTAATTTAGGTTTCATGTGTGCCTGTGTGCCTGCCCTGGAGCTGGTAGCTATTACTGGGAGGAGAGAGAGAGAGAGGGGCGTGTCAGGTAGCCAACCTAACGACAAGGGCTGTAGCTCTTAACCAATCAGAGCCCTCTAACGGCTGACGTTCATCTTCTCAACGGACATTCCACCGGAACATTCTCTACAAAACGTCACCTGTCACCTTCCAAAACAAGTTAAGAACTGCCGCATGCGAGTAAAGTATGGCTAATCATCTCCGTGAAAGCTTTTTTATTCTGTCATAACACGTACGGTTTTCCAACTGACATCAAACAACAGCAGTGGCAGTAGCAGAGAAATGAGACCAGTTAGAGAGCACATCAAAAAGAATGTAATATCATGTAGAAAGGGTGTGTGGAGAGGCTGGAGGAGGCCACAGCCAATACTGTGGATCGCCCACTCTGGAAAAAACTGTTTAATACATCCCATATATCTGACTGAGAGTAATCACACACACACGCACACACACACACACACACACACACACGAACACACACACACCAGGTTCTCCTCCCCTCCCCTGTGAGATCCTGTGTGGAATACCTGTCTCTAGGGAGTACAGGAGAGAGAGGAGAAGGAGAGGAAAGAGGAGAGGGGGAGAGAGAGGGGAGAGGGGAGAGAACGGGAGAGGAGAGGGAGAGGGGAGAGAGAGAGAGAGAGAGGAGAGGAGGAGAGGAGAGAGGATGAGAGGAGAGAGGAGAGAGGAGGAGGAAGGGAGAGAGGAGAGAGGAGAGAGGACGAGAGGGGAGGGGAGAGAGAGAGAGAGGGGAGGGGAGAGAGAGAGAGAGAGGAGAGGGGAGAGAGAGAGAGAGAGAGGATGAGGGGAGAGAAACGGGAGAGGAGAGGGGAGAGAGGAGAGAGGAGAGGGGCAGAGGGGAGGAGAGAGGAGAGGGAGGAGAGAGAGGAGAGAGGAGAGGGGAGAGAGGAGAGAGGAGAGGGGAGAGGGGGAGAGAGAGGAGAGAGGAGGAGAGAGAGGAGAGAGGAGAGGGAGAGGGGAGAGGGGAGAGAGAGAGAGAGAGGAGAGGGGAGAGAGAGAGAGGAGAGAGGAGGGAGAGGAGGAGAGGGGAGAGGGGAGAGGGGGGAGAGGGGAGAGAGAGGGAGAGAGAGAGAGAGGAGAGGGGAGAGGGGAGAGAGAGGAGAGAGGAGAGAGGAGAGGGGAGAGAGGAGAGAGGAGAGGGGAGAGAAACTGGAGAGGAGAGAGAAGTAGAAGAGCAAAGGAGAGGAAAAGGTTATCAGCAGGAATAAGGGAGGAGGATGGAGAGAAAAGGGGGATGAGAGGTGATCTAAGCTAATTACTCAGCTCTAAATGCTGAGATAAGCAACTCTGGTAGTGGGGGGGTGTGGAGGAGATGTGGGTGGTAGGAGAAAGGAGGGGGGTGAGTAAGGGGAAACTGGGGGAAGAGATGTTAGAATGTTATTCCCGCGTGTGTACTGATACTGCGTATCTTGGCACTACCCTTCCAGCCAGCCAATATCTGTCCCATTAAGGCTCCTTCCTAATGACCAATCAATAGTTGATCAATAGTTGACGATCTATTGTTCCCCGACCAATGACAGTTGGGAAACAGCAGCAAAACCTGACTGCCACTGATCCATCCAAACCCCCTCCCCTTCTGTTACTCCCAGGCCCCTTCCTGTTGCTCCCAGGCCCTCCCCTTCCTGTACTCCCAGGCCCCTTCCTGTGCTCCCAGGCCCCTCCCCTTCCTGTTGCTCCAGGCCCCTCCCCTTCCTGTTGCTCCCAGGCCCTCCCTTCCTGTCACCCCTACACTGTCGACTCACAATCCCACAGCTCCCGTAGGAAGGGGAAGCCTGTCGTAGGGTGGTGCAGGGCTGATGCAGGGCTAATGCAGGGCTGATGCAGGGGCTGATGCAGGGCTGATGCAGGGCTGATGCAGGCTGATGCAGGGCTGATGCAGGGCTGATGCAGGGCTGATGCTGGGCTGATGCAGGGCTGATGGAGGGCTGATCCAGGGTGATGCAGGGCTGATGAAGGGCTGATGCAGGGCTGATGCTGGGCTGATGCTGGGCTGATGGAGGGCTGATCCAGGGCTGATGCAGGGCTGATGAAGGGCTGATGCAGGGCTGATGCAGGGCTGATGAAGGGCTGATGCAGGGCTGATGCAGGGCTGATGCTGGGCTGATGGCAGGGCTGATGGAGGGCTGATCCAGGGCTGATGCAGGGCTGATGAAGGGCTGATGGAGGGCTGATCCAGGGCTGATGCAGGGCTGATGAAGGGCTGATGCAGGGCTGATGCAGGGCTGATGAAGGGCTGATGCAGGGCTGATGCAGGGCTGATGCAGGGGGCTGATGCAGGGCTGATGCAGGGCTGATGCAGGGCTGATGCAGGGCTGATGCAGGGCTGATGCAGGGCTGATGCAGGGCTGTCAGGGGGGCTGATGCAGGGCTGTCGTAGGCTGATCCAGGGCTGATGCAGGGCTGATGCAGGGCTGATGTAGGGCTGTCAGGGGGCTGATGCAGGGCTGTCATAGGGCTGATGCAGGGCTGATGCAGGGCTGATGCAGGGCTGATGTAGGGCTGTCAGGGGGCTGATGCAGGGCTGTCATAGGGCTGATCCAGGGCTGATGCAGGGCTGATGCAGGGCTGATGCAGGGCTGTCAGGGGGCTGATGCAGGGCTGTCAGGGGGCTGATGCAGGGCTGATGCAGGGCTGATGCAGGGCTGATGCAGGGCTGATGCAGGGCTGATGCAGGGCTGATGCAGGGCTGATGCAGGGCTGATGAAGGGCTGATGCAGGGCTGATGCAGGGCTGATGAAGGGCTGATGCAGGGCTGATGCAGGGCTGATGCTGGGCTGATGCAGGGCTGATGGAGGGCTGATCCAGGGCTGATGCAGGGCTGATGAAGGGCTGATGGAGGGCTGATCCAGGGCTGATGCAGGGCTGATGAAGGGCTGATGCAGGGCTGATGCAGGGCTGATGAAGGGCTGATGCAGGGCTGATGCAGGGGCTGATGCAGGGGGCTGATGCAGGGCTGATGCAGGGCTGATGCAGGGCTGATGCAGGGCTGATGCAGGGCTGATGCAGGGCTGATGCAGGGCTGTCAGGGGGCTGATGCAGGGCTGTCGTAGGGCTGATCCAGGGCTGATGCAGGGCTGATGCAGGGCTGATGTAGGGCTGTCAGGGGGCTGATGCAGGGCTGTCATAGGGCTGATGCAGGGCTGATGCAGGGCTGATGCAGGGCTGATGTAGGGCTGTCAGGGGGCTGATGCAGGGCTGTCATAGGGCTGATCCAGGGCTGATGCAGGGCTGATGCAGGGTGATGCAGGGCTGTCAGGGGGGCTGATGCAGGGCTGTCAGGGGGCTGATGCAGGGCTGATGCAGGGCTGATGCAGGGCTGATGCAGGGCTGATGCAGGGCTGATGCAGGGCTGATGCAGGGCTGATGCAGGGCTGATGCAGGGCTGATGCAGGGCTGATGCAGGGCTGATCCAGGGCTGATGCAGGGCTGATGCAGGGCTGATGCAGGGCTGATGCAGGGCTGATGCAGGGCTGATGCAGGGCTGATCCAGGGCTGTCGTAGGGCTGATCCAGGGCTGTCGTAGGGCTGATGCAGGGCTGATGCAGGGCTGATGCAGGGCTGTCGTAGGGCTGATGCAGGGCTGATGCAGGGCTGATGCAGGGCTGTCGTAGGGCTGATCCAGGGCTGTCAGTGGGCTAAGCTCTCTCTGTGGGGGGGCCAGAGGCCATCGACAGTGTGCCTGCTGCAGGGAGCCGAGCTGCTCTTGATGTTTCTCAGGGGGAGCAGAGAGGCCTCTGGGATCTGTAGTCCCGGATGGGATCAGAACAGAGACGACCTGGATGATGTGAACACTGCTGTTCTACTAGGGTAGCTTTGACTGTCTCTCTCCCTTTCTTCCTTCCTTCCTTTCTCTCTCTTCTTTCTCTTCTTTCTCTTTCTTTCTTTCCTTTCCTCCCTCACATCCCTCTCTCTTTTTGGATCTTTTGTTTGTCTCTTTTAATCTTTCTCTCGTTCGCCCCTGTTTTCCCTCTCTCCTCTCTCTCCCACCAGCCGCAGCAGTTATTAGTTATGCAGCTCAGTGTTCTCTGAAACAGAGACATGGATATAGTGCTCCAGTGCGTTTGTGTGTGCACGAGTGTGTGTATATGTGTGTATGTATGTGTGTGTGTGTGTGTGTGTGTTTACATGGGTGTCCCTTACACTTCCTGGATCACTCCCAATCATCCTCATCATCACAGACATCGTTGTTGTCATCGTCTTCATCATCTTCATCATCTTCACCATCATCATCGTCTACCACAGAACACTTCTGTCCACACATCAAACAGTCCTGATCACATCAAACAGCTGCTAATGTAAACGTGTTTGCTCTGCCGCTAAGCAAACAGTAACATTCTTCTAGCCTCTGATATTTGCTTTCACTGTAGTGAGTCTTAACATGGGAAATGTGTGTGTGCGTGTGCGTGTGTACGTGTGTGTGTGTGTTAATGTAAATGCAAATCAGTCAAATGTAAACATTCACAGAACACAGCTCCAGCTTGTTATCTGACACTAGGCAGCCAATCAGCTATGCATGGTTACTTTTCATCTGTCCAATCAGTACTTCCACAAAAAACAAGAACCCACACACACACACATTGACACACACACACAGACACACACTTTCAGAGACTGCAGTGAGCATATTGCCCCAGGGTCTATGTGTTTTTATTGTTTATGATGCTGCTTTGAGTTAGTGTTAGCTACAGTGCAGGAGAGAACCACTCTCCATACCAGATCTGCCCCCACAGACACACCCCCGCACCCCCCTGCCTCCACAGACACAACCCCGCACCCCCCTGCCCCACAGACACACCCCCGCACCCCCCTGCCCCACAGACACACCCCCGCACCCCCCTGCCCCCACAGACATAACCCAAGAGAGGGAGGAGAGGGGAGGAGGGGGGAGGAGAGGGGAGGGGAGGAGGAGAGGGGAGAGGGAGAGGAGGGAGGAGAGGGGAGGGGAGGGGGGAGGAGAGGGGAGGAGAGGTGAGGGAGGGAGGAGAGGGGAGGGGGGAGGGGAGGGGGAGGGGAGAGGGAGGAGAGGGGAGAGGGGAGGAGGGGGGGGAGAGGGAGGGGAGGAGAGGACTCTGGGATGAAACTCTTGTGGT
Organism: Mallotus villosus; assembly: GCA_903064625.1. Taxonomy (NCBI): domain Eukaryota; kingdom Metazoa; phylum Chordata; class Actinopteri; order Osmeriformes; family Salangidae; genus Mallotus; species Mallotus villosus. The sequence goes on along the minus strand of CAEFZP010002296.1, from coordinate 918 downwards.
CTTTCCAGTTTTCCTCTCCCTCTCTCCCTCTCTCTCTCTCTCCCTCTCTCCCTCTCTAAGGTAGTTCTGTTCCCATAACCTCGTTAAAGAAGTCTCATTTTGCTCTGCCACTATGAGATTAGAAATCTATGGGCTTGCGCCAGGTTAACCCTTCCAGAGAGGACTTGCACGCTGAGTGGTGACAGGCAGCTAGAGGCGTGTCTCTGGAGTGTGACAGGCAGCTAAGAGGCGTGTCTCTGGAGTGTGACAGGCAGCTAAGAGGCGTGTCTCTGGAGTGTGACAGGCAGCTAAGAGGCGTGTCTCTGGAGTGTGACAGGCGCTAAGAGGCGTGTCTCTGGAGTGTGACAGGCAGCTAAGAGGCGTGTCTCTGGAGTGTGACTTCTCTGCTCTGTACGAGCGTGGCTCCTCAACAGCAGAGCTGTGTCCTCGGCCTTCAGAAGGGAGGAATACAGTGTTTGTACGCACGTGAGTGTGACGTGTGTTCGTACGCACGTGAGTGTGAAGTGTGTTTGTACGTGTTTGTGTAAGTGTGTACATGCGTGTGTGTTGTGACAGCGTGTGGGTGTGTGCATGTGACAGTCTGTGTGTGTGACCTTATGTGTGTGTGTGACTCTATGTGTATGCGTGTGTGACGGTAGGTGTGTGTGTGTGTGTGCCTGGAGGGCTATAATGAGCGGGGGGTCAGTAGGCTACCTGGAGTCAGCGGAGCGAGGGACGACAGCAGGAGGGACGGAGGGCAGACAGTCGTTCATGAAGGGGAGACGGAGTGAGCGGGAGGAGAGCAGCGGGGCGGACAAGCTGCCACGGACGTTTACATCAAAACAAACTGTTTGGCCTTTCTGTCAGCCGTGGGGGAGGGGCGTGAGGAGAGGGGGGGGCGGCGGGGAGAAGGTTCCCCTGGAAAGAAAAAGACTTTGC
>CAEFZP010002295.1:37500-53115 GCA_903064625.1 Mallotus villosus | reverse complement strand
TTTGCCTCCCCGCCCCGTCTTGGGATCCAGCCCCCCCCCATGCTTGAGTGTGTTTTCGCTAGTCTCTGTGCGCACATGTGATAATTAGCGTAATGAGTTATTTATAGTCCACTGTACAATTGCCAGGCAGCCTCAGGGCTGATTAAGCCACCTTCCAATCAATTATTTATGGCTTCCTGGAGGAGAGTTACTTGTCTCCTTTGTATGGAGCGCCATGGCAACACAACAGGAAGGAGATGCCTGGTGAGAGGAAGTGGCCCTTGTAATAGCAGCAACCTTGGAAGTCTTCAAAACTGGTTTACACAGACACGACACACCATCCCTAATTTCTCTTGGTTTTTCTCTATCCTTCCATCTCTCGCTCGATCTGTCTCTCTCTAGATCGATACTGTATCATACTACATCTCATCTATCTCGCTATCTGCACTCTATCTCTATCTACTACTATCTCTCATCTCTATCTCTCTCTCTCTCCTATCACTATCATCTATCTCTACCCTCTCTCTCTATCTCTCTCTCTCTCTCTCGCTCTCTCTCTCTCTCTCTCTCTTCTCTCTGTCTCTCTCTCTCTCTCTCTCTCCCTCACTATCTTTAGCTCTCTCTCTACTCTCTATCTCCTCTCTCTCTCTAAGTATGGCTGCTCTTTCCAGTGGCTCTAATCTAAACCATACTTTACCACAAGGCCTCCTGAACTTGCTAGACCTAATAAAAGGTTGTTTATGTGCTTTATGTGAGAAAGGGGTTTGGATGTGAAATTAGATTTCTCATAATTGCTGCAGCAATCGAAGAGCGTAACATTAAGTAAGTGTGCGTGTGTGTTTATGTGCGTGTGCATGTGTGTGGTGTGCATGTGTGTGTGTCTCACGTGCATGCAAGTGTTTGAAAACGATCGCTTGTAGTGATATTGTTAATATTTACAGTAGTAGCCTCTCTTTTACCTGGCAGAGAGAGGCGAGCACACTCACTCAAAACACACACCCCCACCACACACACAACACACCACACACACACCCCCCCCACACACACACACCTCGCTCACACACACACACACACACACCTCCCACACACACACCTCCCACACAGGAGCACCCACCCCCACCCACCCCTCCAACACACAGAGGACACCTAACTGCCCCACTCCCCCCAGCTGCCCAGCTGCCCAGTAGCTCTGCACAGCGCAGCGTGAGTCAGAGGAACAGGGAGTTTTATAGAGAGAGATTCAATAACCGACTCCCACACTGGCAGTGCTGGTGCCGGCTGTGTAGGAGGCCTGTGAGGATGACGTCTGGAGAAACTGGAGAGGCGGCATCAGAGAGCTTCTGTGCCTGGATGGGATGGACGGCTGAACCACTCCCTGTAGAGTGGGTCTCCTCTCAACCTCCAAAAAATCTTCCAAGCTGACCAGTCGTCTTAAAACCTGCATCTCGCTGAGTCACCTCTCTGTGTCCTGACACGGTTTACAGTTTTTACCAGTCATTTAGCAAACGCATTCTAAAATTAAAATAAATCTTGTTGTGACTGAGATCAACTTTCACCGTCCTGCCCAGACAGTCCCCTCCTCGTGTCATTAGTGGTGGACTGGCTTCTCTGTGACATCAGCACTTGAGTGACTACTCTGTCTCCGTGGCGATCAATCCCAGCATGCCTTGTGCTGGCCCCCCGGGGCACGGGCGGCCTCCTGCCTGCTGTCCGGCGTTGTCACATCCATCATCGTCATTGTTTCTCTCAGAGCAGAAGCTAAGCACACACACACATCCCACCTGCCCTCCACACACACACTTTACACACAAGTGGATGCATGTAGAAATGCAGTCAATGTGATCGAGTTACGTTTATCACTGTCTCTTCTCTCTGTTTTCTCTCCTTCTCTCTCTCTGTCTTTATATCCATATCTCTCTCTTTCTTTCTGTCTTCACGTCATACTACTCTCTACTTCTCGTTCTCTCTCCCTATCTCTCTCTCTCTCTCTCTCTCTCTCTCTCTACGCCATGTTCATTGGGTGTGTGATCCTGACATCATGTTTCCACTGCACAGCGAGAGCACGTCCAGTGCCACTCTCCGTCCAGCCGTCTGGTCTTCACACCACTGCCTTGTCCTCTCAGTATGCCCTCGGCAGGGGCCGGAGCAGTCAGAGAGATCGAGACCAGCCCCCCTCTCTCGGGTCTCTATAACCATGATCTCCAAACACAAACGAAGTCTATCATCCATCCATTCACCCCGCGCATCCATTTCGCTCCCCCTCCTACCTACTCAAAACTCCGCTTCTCTACCTTCCTCCCCCCGACCTCGTGACTACCTGATCGTCCACTTTTCCCGACTCGGCGTGTAACGTTGACTCCTGGTCAGGTTCACGGACCCGTCCTTCCTGCCTTGACGGGTATTCTTCCTCTATCCCCCCCCCCCGATGAGGGGGTGGTTCTCTCTTACTCTTCCCCCCCCCCCCCGAGGGGGTCTCTCTGCATCTCTCCCCCCCACCCCGATGGGGTCTATCGTACTCTACACCACCCATGAGGGGGTCTCGTATTACTCTCTCCCCCCCCCCCCGAGGGGGTATCTCTTATCGAGAATAAAGATAAAATAGCCCGATCGTTTTCCCCCTCCCCGCTCACCTCTGTCGCCGCGTATGCGGCATGTGATGCCCTAAGTCTGTACAGAGCAGACAAAAACCAATCTAACTTGATACGCAAACTCCCTTACCCCACTCTTTTCTCTCCAGACCACCCTCCCTGAAATCCATAGACGATCCACTCTAACCCAAAAGTCCAAACGAAATTCTGGAAAGAGCCGGCGCCGTGTAACCGGCTGTTCCCCTGACCCCGCCCCTCGAGGTCCGGTCCCTGAGGAGCGGAATCCCGGTGCGGGCTTTATAGAGGAAGATAGCAAAAAAAAAATAAGGTAGGGAGGATGATATAAGATAAAAAAAAAAAAGAGGGGGGGGGGGGGGGTAGAGATATAGGAAAAAGCAGAAGCCGCGGGGACGGCCCCGGAGGGCGCGGGGGGCGCGTTACGCAAGAGAGGCTCCGGCCGCCCCCCCCCCCCCCACCCCCGGGGGGGAAGGCGGGGCGCCGGCACGGGCAAGAGGAGGACGGGGGGGGGTCTCCCTTCTTCCTTATCCACCCCCCCCAGAGGGGGTCTCTCTTCCACATCTCTTCCCCCCCCCCGAGGGGGTCTCTGTTCATCTCTCCACCCCCCGAGGGTGGCGAGAGAGAAGGGAGAGACAAAAAAAAAAAAGTATGTAGCGATAGGGGTGGGGGTAGATCGAGGACGGGGAGAGGAAGCTCTCCACCCCCCCGACAGGGGGTCTCTCTTCCTCTCTCCACCCCCCCGAGGGGTCTCTCTTCCTCTCTCCTCCCTCTCTTCCTCTCTGCCCCTCTCTCTCCTCCCCCCCCCCCCGAGGGGTTCTCTCTTACTCTCCCCCCCTCGAGGGGGTCTCTCTTACCTCTCTCACACGAGGGGTCTCTCTTACTCTCTCGAGTCTCTCTTACTCTGCTCGAGTCTCTCGTTTATCCTCTCTCACCCGCGAGGGGGTCTCTCTCTCTCTCTTCGCAGAGGGGTCTCTCCTATATCACCACCACGAGCTCTCTCTCGTCTCATGCGAGAGGGTCTCTCTTACTCTCGTCGAGTCGCTCTCTCCTCTCTCTCGAGGGTGGTCTCTCGTCCTCTCTCTCCTACTCACGAGGGGCCCGTCTCCCTCTCGAGTGGGTCGCTCTTACTCTCGAGGGGGTCTCTCGTACTCTCTCCTCTCGAGGGGGTCTCTCTTCCTCTCTATCCTCTCCCCCGAGGGGTCTCTCTCTCTCTGCTCTCGAGGGGGTCTCTCTTCCTCTCGAGGGGGTCCTCTCTTCCTCTCGAGGGGGGTCTCTCTTACTCTCTCCTCGAGGGGGTCTCTCTTCCTCTCGAGTCTTTCTCTACTTCCTCTCTCGAGGGGGTCTCTCTTCCTCTCTCTCGAGGGGGTCTCTCTCTTACTCTCTCTCGAGGGTCTCTCTATACTCTCGAGGGGTCTCTCTTACTCTCTCGAGGGGTCTCTCTTACTCTCTCTCCCCACCCCGAGGGGTCTCTCTTACTCTCTCGAGGGGGTCTCTCTTACTCTCTCTGAGGGGGTCTCTCGTCCTCTCTCTCTTCTGGATTTGTGAGTCCATTTACAGTAGGATTCACCATCCAGGTAAGTCCTTTAGAGCAAACGCTCTTTAATTATTCAAAACATGAGAAAACATTATAAGCCCTCGCGCCCCCTCTTCCTCCACACAACACACACACACACACACACACACAGACACACACACACAGACACACACAGACACACAACAGACACACACAGACACACACAGACACAGACACACACACACACACACACACATCACACTCACACTCACACTCACACACACACACAGACACACACACACACACACAGACACAGACACACACAGACACACACACACACACACACACACACATCAAAGAGTCATGTCCACTTAACCAAGTCATTACACTACGCTCATCTCATTTCACATGATTAGACTAGAGGATTCAAACAAGCATTTTAAATAGAAAAGAAAAACAAACCAACTATCCGTCTAGTTTAGTGGTGGAGTGCCTTCTGATTTAACACACACACACACACTCACACACTCACAGACACACACACAGACACACACACACACACACTCACACTCACACACACACTCACACTCACACACTCACACACACACACACACACTCACACACACACACACACACACTCACACACACACACACATTTCCTCCCTCTAACGTGTGTTTTATAGAAGAGCAACGTGCCATGAGTCCATCAGTGTTTGTTTACTTTACAAATAACATATCGTTTATTCATTCATCAAATCACATGGACAGTGAACATAAAATAACAGAATTGCTTATTCAGAGCTGATATAAAAATAACCAGACTCGGGAGACTTGAGGTAGTCGTCATTAAATGCACCATTAATCTTTTAAGGCAAGTGAATAATTGGCTTGTATAGAATATCCTCAAACAGGCCAGGAAGTTTCTCATTATCTGGAGGATTGCAAGATCCACCAGGTCTCACACACACACACTCACACACTCACTCTCACACACACACTCACACACACACTCACTCACTCACACACACACAGGTCTCACACACACACTCACACACAGACACACAGACAGTCACACTCACACACACACACACACACACACACACAGACAGACACAGACTCTTGTTGGCCGGCTGACAAACACACTGCTACGCACACCCTCACTCTCGCTCTCACACACAGTGACTGGACGAGGGCCTGGGCCTCTGCTAATTTGAGACATGATTTAAAGCGCTTTTGACTGGAAAATACTGGGTGTCAGAGCAGTGACTCGTAAAACGTCCTCTGAACTCAGAGAGAGAGAGAGAGAGAGAGAGGGAGGGAGAGACAAGAGAGAGGCAGAGAGAAGACAGAGAGGGAGAGGGAGAGGGAGAGGGAGAGGGAGAGGGAGAGGGAGAGGGAGAGGGAGAGGAGGAGGGAGAGGGAGAGGGAGAGGGAGAGGGGAGGGAGAGGGAGAGGGAGAGGGAGAGGGAGAGGGAGAGAGGGAGAGAGGAGAGGGAGAGGGAGTAGGGAGAGGGAGAGCGAGAGGGAGGAAGAGGCAAGAGAGGCAGAGGCAGAGAGAGAGAGAGAGAGATGCAGGCAGAGAGAGAGACAGAGAGAGAGAGAGAGGGGGGGGACAGAGAGAGAGAGAGAGAGGCAGAGACAGAGACTGCATAGATGGGGGGATGAAAAAGAAAGTGGCATTCTTTCTATCCTCTATCCTTTTCTAAATCTTTAAATAAACATGCTGTTATCTGCACACACGTACAGACGACCACACACCTGCTCACACCCCCACCACTGCTGCTGTGCAGGAATGCTCTTCCGCACGCCAGTCACCAAGGCAACGGCTGCCTGAGAGGCAGAAGGACCAAATCTGCGATTCTCAGCTGAGTGAAGATGTCATCACTGGTCTGGGGTCAGCTCTGGGTGACTCCACAGAGCATAGAGCCCAAAGCTGCTGTACACACACACACACACATCCAGTCATTATGGGTATATCCAGACACGCTCCACACACCATCTCAGTCTGACAGATTTAGAATTGTACTCTCAGCGCTGCATCCTCCCTCTCAGCCCTCCACTACTCATCCCTCCCTCTCATCCCGCCTCTCATCCACTCCATCTCTCAGCCCTCCCTCTCAGCCCTCCCTCTCATCCCTCCCTCTCATCCCTCCCTCTCTCACCTTATTTTCTCTCTTCCTACATGGTCCCCCCCCCTCCACACCCACTCTGTTTTCAAGGGCACACAACAGCTGACTCACACTGACCACAACACAGCCATGCAAACATGCTCCCTCCTCTCAATCCATCTCTCTCTTTTCCTCTCTCTCCCTCTGCTTCTCTCTCTCTCTCTCTCTCTCTCTCAGTTCTCTGCATCATACAGTTCACCACAAAATGAAGAGTTAGGATGATTATGTAGCATAAGTCAGATGTTTTACAAGCTAGCCAAGTGGGCAATATTAGTGGTGGATGTACGACCTTCAATGTCTATGAGGACATTTTCTCAATGAAAGTGAGAGGATTTATAAACGAAGAAGGAAGTGTGTGTGGTGTGTGTTGTGTGTGTGTGTGTTGGGGAGGGTTTAGGAGTTGCTACATTGCAGATCTATTCAGGGACTCTTACTCACCTAGCCGGGCTGAGCTATTAGATCTTTGGTGCACACACACACACACAAACATACATAAAACAAACACACAAACATACTTCACACACAGATTCACACACTCGCAGCATGTGGATAAAGTTTGACACATAGGCGAAGACACACGCACAAACACAGACACACACACTCACAGACACTCACAGACACACACACACTCACAGCTTGTGTCTGCCATTCTGTATCTCTCTGTACCCCGCTACCTGGCTGTGAGGCGATGCTTTTATTAGTTCTGGCCTGGAGGAACCAAATAGGTTGAGTGTGTATATATGGATATGAGTGTGTCTGTGTGTATGTAAGCGCTTGTGTGTGTATGCCTATTTGTGCCAACCGGTGTGTGTTTGTGCGTGTTGACATTAATGAGCCCAGGGCATGTGTCTCTCAGTTATTATAAAGTGTTTTGTGCTCCAGGGTGCCGCAGCCTCTCCCCAGATCCTGTTTCCCCCAGAGGAGAGGACCTCACTGGGTTGTCTCTCTGGGAAGTCTCCCTGGGAAATCTTGGTGCTTTCCAGGGTTGGCTACTGTCAGTCAGGCTGCAGGCTTCCAGTGGGACAAGAGTCAACAACTGAGGAGAGACTGGATAGAGCAGTGTCCTTACACACACCTACACACTCACTCACTGACTCTCTCACTGACTCTCTCACTGACTCTCTCACTGACTCTCTCACTGACTCACTCACACACACACACACACACTCACTCACTCACACACTGACTCACTGACTCTCTCACTGACTCACTCACTTACTCACTCACTCACACACACACACCCACACACACACTCACTCACACACTCACACACTCACTCACTGACTCACTCACACACTCACACACACTCACTCACTGACTCACTCACTCACAAAACACACGCACACACACACACACACACACACACGCTCAGAGATATTGGTCACTAGTGAGAGATGCATCGGTCACATCAGGTCGGATTGAGTGTCATCTCATCGGGTCATTAAGTATGGAAACCTGTCCAGGATTTGGTCACAACAACAAGATGGTTCCCAGGGTGCATCTGTGCTTTTGAAGTTAAATTAAAAATGTGAATCTGCCACACATGGCAAAGGCTGGATTTAATGAGAGGACATTGGCATGAAAACAGCTATTTTGTTTACAGATATATTTCATATCATTCAAATGATCAAATCAGGTTTACGGTCCCTCGAAAACTAGCGGATCTTCTCAAGGGGCTTGTCTTGATAAAGAAATATGAACTAAACTTACAACTTGTTATGTCACAGACCCTCTAGAGAGCTAGAGTGTGTGTGGGGTGTGGTGTGGTGTGGGGTGCTGTGTGGTGTGTGTGTGTGGGGTGGCGTGTGTGTGTGGGGTGGTGTGTGTGTGTGTGGTGTGGTGTGGGTGTGTGGGTGTGTGGTGTGGGTGTGTGTGTGTGAGAGTGTGTGGTGTGTGTGTGTGTGTGTGTGTGTGTGTGGGTGTGGTGTGGTGGTGTGTGTGGTGTGTGTCCATGGGGTGTCATACGCTCAATTAGCTGACAGCACCAATCGAATCGCACCATTAGAAGAAACGAAAAATACTCGGAAGAGGATCACAAGAAGAGACAGACGAGAAAGTAGAGAGCAAAGAAAGGAAGAGAAAAAGACGTTAAAGAAAAGCCGAGGACGAAGAGAAAAGACGAACAAAGAAGGAGAAAGCAGAAAACCCACGCCGACTGACACAAGAAGAACCACCGAGAGCGACAAGGAGCCGCACACACGACGCAGCAAAGCAGAAAAAAGGAACGAGCAGAAAGAAGCAAAGAAAGAAGAAGACAAACGAAGACAAGAAGAAAAAACGACGCACCCAGACGAATACATAGAAGAAAACACGCCGAACAAAAGGTAAGACAGCCGCAGAAAAAACAGCAGAAAAAACCGAAGAAGAAAGACGAAAAAGCCACAAAAGCAGAGAAGAAAGACGAGAAAGAAGAAACGAGAAGAAACGCAGAGAAAAAGACAGCAGAAGCAGGAGAGATAGAACGATAGCAAGAAGAAAAGAAGAACATAATGACGTAAGAAACACGAGTAGAGAACGAGAAAGCCTTGCTGTTCCGAGGGAAAGAAATGAGCAAAGAAACGGTAGCAGAAGACAGAAGAAGAACGCAGTAAAAAAGATACGAAAAAAGAAGAGAGAAAGAAGAAAAAAGAAGCCGACAGAAGCAGAAAGCAGACACCAAAGACGAACAAGACGCAAAGCCAGCCTGCTCACCAGATCGCACCCCTCCTAATCACTCCGCACTGCAGCACCACGTATCCATACACGAGAGATCCGCACATACCGCCTCACGAGCCGAATCTCTCCACCTCTACGCACCAGCCTCCCCGCCACTACATCCTCACCCCGCTCATCACGAGCAACTCACGAACATCCTCACTCCCCATCCTCACCCTCATCATCCCGCCTCTCTCCCCGGTAGATATGACAGATAGGGAGTGACTGGTGTTAAAATTTCAGGCTCTCTGACCCAGGTACCTGATGAATCATCTGTCACTGTCACAGGGTCAACTGTCCAATCAGGAGGACCTTGCAGGTGTCATGTCCAGTCAGATGATGAGTGCTTCTCTCATCTTCTTTTTTAATCTGCTTTGGGTTAGTTGCTTTCGTGCCTGTCGATGTTGGTTGGTTACACACAGTATTCTTTCTCCAGAAAGATTCTGCTTGCTTTGCATGAATTAGTACCATCTGACACTAATATTGATTGGTAACACTATCTTTGAGTGTCGCATCTAATATTGATTTGTGGTTGCATGTAGCACATGCAGTTTGTGTTATCAGCAGGTTTATAGAACTGTTTGATTGTCAGGGAAACTATCAGTGCTTTGACCAAACGCCGACCTCTTGCAGTCATATTCCTCATCAACAAACACTTCTGTTTGGTATATTTTCTCTCGAGCAAATGGTGTGATTACATCTGGTAAATAGTAGATTCCATGACTCCTTTTCACTGAAAACGAGAAGTCAATCAGTGCTGCAAACTGGGATTGAATTGTATGAGCACGTCCTCCCTTGCTCTTTAAGTCCCAGATAGCTGAATCATGATTGATGTGCGTTCTATCACCCTGCCAATTTGAGATTGATTGCTGGCAGGGGTCACGCCCCTCTCTGCAGGGCACTCCCATATAATCACACAATGTATGACAGAAATCCCACTTCTATTCACTCCCTCGCTCTGCCTCCTTCTCAGCCCTTGTCCAGTTCCTCCTTGCTCTGCCTCCTTCTCCTTGTCCAGTTCCTCCTAGCTCTGCCTCCTTCTCAGCCCTTGTCCAGTTCCTCCTGGCTGCCTCCTTCTCAGCCCTTGTCCAGTTCTCCTGGCTCTGCCTCCTCTCAGCCCTGTCCAGTTCCTCCGGCTCTGCCTCCTTCTCAGTCCTTGTCCAGTTCCTCCTCGCTCTGCCTCCTTCTCAGCCCTTGTCCAGTTCCTCCTGGCTCTGCCTCCTTCGCTCTGCCTCCTTCTCAGCTCTTGTCCAGTTCCTCCTGGCTCTGCCTCCTTCTCAGCTCTTGTCCAGTTCCTGCTAGCTCTGCCTCCTTACTCTGCCTCCTTGTCCAGTTCCTCCTGGCTCTGCCTCCTTCTCAGCCCTTGTCCAGTTCCTCCTGGCTCTGCCTCCTTCTCTGCACTCCTTCTCAGCTCTTGTCCAGTTCCTGCTAGCTCTGCCTCCTCTCTGCCTCCTGTCCAGTTCCTCCTGGCTCTGCCTCCTTCTCCTTGTCCAGTTCCTCCTGGCTCTTGCCTCCTTCTCCGTGTCCAGTTCCTCCTCACTCTGCCTCCTTCTCAGCCTTGTCCAGCTCCTCCTCACTCTGCCTCCTTCTCTTGTCCAGTTCCCTGGCGGCCAGCTGAACGTTGTCCATCCCAGGAAATCGAACGACAGGCTCTTGGAAGGCTGGGGGGTTTTAATTCAATAAATTTAGTTTTATTTCGGGGCAGAGGAAACAAGTCCCCCCCCCCACCCCCCCCCTCCCAAAAAACCCACTTACACACATAATTTGCATTTGTGGCGTAATGTAGACACACACACACACACACCTTCAGCCATGACTAGACCTGAAACTGCTAACTCAAGAGAAAGTGAAGCCAAGATACAAAATGTCTTCTTGCTTGATCATTCCCCGGGGTGAATTAGGGTTAGCATGGGGCTAGTCCACACTTCTGGTCAGTGACAACCATGGGAGTATCTAGCCCTATTTTTGGGCTGGAGCCCCCCCAAAAGTTTCATTAACCCCCCCAAATAAAAAAATACATAAACATTTTCACATTTTAAATCTTAATGTGTTAATTTCTCTTCCTAAAACCCACTATAGCGACACTATTTGAAAGGATATTTTCCCAAATTTAATCCGGGGGAACATGCCCCCAGACCCCCCTATTTTTGCTGGGTCACAGGAAAATATTAAGTTTTATCTAAGGGCTTAGCCCCCCCCCAAAAGTGGGAACCTAGATTCGTCCCTGGTGACAAGGAGCAGAGTTGGATGTGCTATTGAGTTATGACTACAGCTGGGCGTGCCAGCTATCATAGAGGCAGCTGTGTGAGTATTGAGGGAGAGGGGCTGTACTGCTGAATCGTCAAGGCGACAAGGCCAGTTGACTCGAGACGTCTTGGTTGACAGGAGAACCTTGGCAACGCTTCGTTTGTTTTCAAGTTTCCGTTTGTTTTTAGGGGGATTGTGAACTGAAAACGTCCATCATTCTATTGTTTGGGATGGTTTATTAATGAGTCTGAAATGGTGTTGATGTTAAATATATTATTTTTAGAGGTTAAATGTTAGTGATAAAGCTGTGGTTGAAAACATATCAGATCAGTAATTTGTTTATTACGTAATATTGCGTTTAGTGTTTAATTCAGCCAAGAAGACATTATGTCTATAGAGTCTAAAGAAAAATATAGGCCCCTTGTATCCTCAACATTGTCAACATTTAAAGCCAATTATATGGCTGAGAAAAGCGAGATCTAGACCACAACAAGACGTCTTCATCTGTGGTCCAATATCGACGTATTAGACCAGTTTGTTTGGGATGCGTTGGTGTTCCACGTTAAGGGGACAGGCGTGTTCCAACGTATCTGAGAAAAGCTTGACTGGAGATGAGGGGAAAAGAAGGCTCTGGCCAACGTCTCTGTGTCCTTTCATGTCCTCGGGTTACTCACCCAAACTCATCCATTATTGCTGGCTCTCATCCATTATGGAAGAGAAGGTACAATACCGCTCCCGACCCTCACCCACCTCCCCGCAACCCCCCACCCCAGCCCGGGCTACTGGCTCTGACCTACATACGCCAGAACAGACGGGGGGATTTGAACTGGAGATGGCCCAGTAAGGGAGGAGGATGGGAGTGGAGATGATCTGTGAAGATGAAACTGTCGTAGAATGTCCCTATACGCAAGTGGGATGCTGGTGAAGCGTGGCAGTTGGCAGTAGCGATGCTAAGCCTCGGGCTAATTTGTGGGGCAATTCCACGGGGTGCGGGCGAAGTAGATATTAAACCACTTAGTCTTCATTTTATTTTAATGAATGTATAACGTTCAGGTTATAGTGTTTGTTAAACAGTAGCTAGTTTGTTGCTGACAGTGTAAGCTCTGTTTCAACCGCGGAACCCAAGCTAATGGCCTAAGTGTAGGATGATGATGACTAGCAGGTTCATTCCAGCAGCTTCTTTCTTCCTTCTTCTGCTACTTGTGTTTCCCTTTTATAGGTAGGGATCTTTCCATGCTGAAGCTCTGGGGAATGTAGTTCTGCCACCTCTGGCCTAAGTTTGACAGCTAAGAAGCTCTTGTTTAACTTTTGGGAGTAAACTGGAAAGTACTAATGGTATACGTTCCAGACTGGAAAAACGTCATAGCTAAGGCTAATGTTTGGCACAACTTGTAATGTAATGGGTTTGCTGGGTTAGCCCACTGTGGGTTCTGTTCTAACGTTAGCTAAACGTCGGTTATGTTGTGGATTGTTTTCACAACGCTCTCCAGTTTTTTTGACAGCATGGAGAGATTGACTGTGCCGGTTGTTAAGTGGGCTATGGGAGTGTAACTAGGCTGCTCCGTCGCTTCTCTATCTAGGCTACTCGGGGTTGCTGTCCATCTTGCCGACCGAAGTGGGTCTCCTTTGAATTAGGTCAGGTGTCCCCTTCCCAAAGTGAACCAATTCCTGTTGACTGCCTAAATAGATACCTTGAAACTGAGCTATATGTAGATTTTACCTGATAGATTATACCTACACGTGTGTTCAGAAGATAGGGTGTATGTATGTCATATATATTATTAACTGTTAGACCGTGTAGACTCACAGTAAAAACAAAATGCTTTGAGTTTAAATTACACAATGTGCTTCGACTTCCCTTCACTGTTTTGTGAATAACAGGAAAAGCACAAGTAAACTCAACTGTCACTTTTTTATAAAATGGCACCTCACACTTCCTCCCCAAACAGCCCTGGAAAATGTAGCTGTCCTTTGAGAATGTCCTCATTGCTAATGTAAAAATAAGGTTTATTTAAAAAGTTGATGAATTATGGTCAATGGAAAATCATCTTTGACTTGTAATACTGGCTTTTATCCATCGTACTTTTGACCCGATTTTTTGCCCTTAGGTACAAAATGTGATATACTTTGATCCAGTTAGTTGTGTTTCTCCTAATGGCCTTGTGGTAGAACTTGTAGGACACTTTTCACTTCTTCCAAACAAAAACCAGCCTGTTTCTATGGTTTCACACATAGTGGAGATTGGGGTGGAATTTAACATAGTCAAGACTAATGGTTAGTCTGCCTTGACATTTATCGAGCTACCCAGTTTCTCCAGGATCGAGAAAATAGACATAGGAAGGAAAATTCTATGAGGAGGGCACCATTAATAACGCCATTAATAGCAACGTGAGGAATTCTTTTTTTATTATATAGGTCACGGGTACAATCATTTCTATGTCCACACTGAAACATAAACATGTCACGATGCTCTGTGGGGGAAGGAAATGGAAAATGTTGTGGTTTTGGTGGCGGCCATTGTACCAGAATGCACCATTCAGCTAATGGCAAACCAGAGTAAAGAGCCCATCCCTTTTCACACTGCCAGTCAAAACGGAAAACCCAGTTGGCTATGGTTTGGAACTCTCTTGCCTGGCCTTCTATACGAGACACAGAGAGAGAGGGAACCACACGACACCACACAGGATGACAGCACTGACGGACAGAGAGAGAGAGAGAGAGAGAGAGGAGAGAAGAGAGAGAGGAGAGACAGAATATACAGTAGAATAGAAAATACAAGAGAGAGAGAGAGAGAGGAAAAAGAGAGAGGAGAGAAAGAGAGAGAGACAGAATATACAGTAGAATAGAAAAAGACAAGAGAGAGAGTTTAGAAGAGGGTCTGAACCACATACAGGAAGAGGAAAGAGAAAGCGTTGGTGAGAGGAGTGTAATGAGGGAGGCCGACCCTCTGCTCAAAGCCCGGTGCTGTAACTGGATCTGACATGATGAAAGTCACACCAATGCCTTAAGTATATTTGGCCAATTAAGAAGAGTCTATCTGACTCACAAGCAGCCAGGAGCAAGCAGGTGGGGAATGAGTCGATTGAAAGAAGTTCAAGACATTCAGTGCTGTACTACTCTACAGCGACGGCCAGGACGACACAGTCAATAACAGAGGGGAGTCAACCATCAGTACAAAAAGAAAATCGTTTTACATTCCTGAAAAGCGCCCTCCACCTTTCTTCTACCGTTTAAAACTGGGTCTGGAGAAGGTCATCATGGCTGCTCTGTCCTCTGATTGGCTTGTTTAACAGCCCACTAAAAAAGATAAGGAGAGCAAACGTTTCCAAATAGCTAGTGGTCAAATGACTCACATGCAACGAGACTGAGCTTTTAATCAGTATCTCGTTTTTTTGTTTTTCCTCATTCTAACCTGGCATTTACATTTACATTACATTTACATTTAGTAATTTAGCAGATGCTCTTATCCAGAGCGACTTACATTCCGTACAGGGACATTCCACCCGAGGCAAGTAGGGTGAAGTGCCTTGCCCAAGGACACAACGTCATTTTAATTGCTCGGCCGGGGAATCGAACCGGCAACCTTCAGATTACTAGCCCGATTCCCTCACCGCTCAGCCACCTAACTTCCCTGTGTGCACTGTGTGCTCCTAAATGGACCTGGTGTGTCTGGTGTAATTTCCTCAAAGAATCCCTTTGATTCATTTATAGAACTGTTTCATGTTGTCACAATGACCTGGTGAAACAATGGGTCAAAACATGCAGGGTTTTTCTTGACTGAATAAACAACTGGTAGAAAATGATCTGATGCCCGGAAAAAACAACATTCAATAAGGCCCCCCCCCACCTCTCAGGTTCTGAATGGAGTTCCCACAGGTCTTTAGCACCGCCCACTTTCATCTAAACCAAGATTGCAGCAAGAAGCAGTCAAGTACTAACACGCAGGAGACCATGCGGAAAGTGTAATATACACTCCAACACTTCCAAGCCAAAAGCTACTACTCACTCACACAAGCCAGAGCTCAGCTCAGGGCTGTTCCAGAGTGCATGGCTGAAGCGCAGGGCTGTTCCAGGGGAGGGTGCATGGCTGAAGCGCAGGGCTGTTCCAGAGTGCATGGCTGAAGCGCAGGGCTGTTCCAGGGGAGGGTGCATGGCTGAAGGGCAGGGCTGTTCCAGGGGAGGGTGCATGGCTGAAGCGCAGGGCTGTTCCAGAGTGCATGGCTGAAGCGCAGGGCTGTTCCAGAGTGCATGGCTGAAGCGCAGGGCTGTTCCAGAGTGCATGGCTGAAGCGCAGGGCTGTTCCAGGGGAGGGTGCATGGCTGAAGCGCAGGGCTGTTCCAGAGTGCATGGCTGAAGCGCAGGGCTGTTCCAGGGGAGGGTGCATGGCTGAAGGGCAGGGCTGTTCCAG
>CAEFZP010002295.1:17500-32500 GCA_903064625.1 Mallotus villosus | reverse complement strand
GGCTGCATAGTGTAATATCACTTGACATCAGGGACGAATCTAGGTTCCCACTTTTGGGGGGGGCTAAGCCCCTAGATAAAACCTATAATTTTTCCTGTGACCCAGCAAAATTAGGGGGGTCTGGGGGCATGAAGACATATAGGAAAATATCCTTTTAAATAGTGTCCGCTAGTGGGTTTTAGGAAGAGAAATTAACACATTTAGATTTGAAAATGTGAATGAAACTAATGAAACTTTTGGAGCTCCAGCTAGATACGCCCATGCTTGACATTCAAAGTTCCTCGCGAAACTAAAAACTAACAGCACATTTTCACAGACAGGTTGAGTCAGCAGATGCATGAGAAACAACTTATGTGCAACCCAAAACCCAGATTCCAATAACCTGCTTGTGGGTCAAATATTATCACTAGAGCAGGTACACATAGGAACAAGCTTTAACCTCATTTTGTCTATTTGCATAAAGTTAATAATTCACAATCTTCTATGCTGACGACCAGGTATTGCTTGTTATGCTATGAATTCAAATCTGCCCATCAAAACCATTTTAAGGGTCTGAGATGATTAATTCCCTGATTATGTATATCAACAGAGCTAACGTAAACACTGTGAGCAGGACAGAGAGCATGATTCAAATTAATTGGCTTCCATATTTACGTATACGATAAAGACCCAAGCATTACTTTCCCGACTCGTAACGGCAGAAGGAAATCTTGTTATGGAGAGACACACAGAGAGAGAGGATCGCACTGCTATGAATTATGCTCTTATTTGATTTACCAACTTTTGATATCCAACTTTTAATTTGCCATTCTAATGACTTTATTATAATCTCAAGACAGTGAGTGAGTGTGTGTGAGTGTGTGTGTGTGTGTGCATGCGTATGTGTGTGTGTGTGTGTGTGTATGTGTAGTGTGTGTATCGAAGGGTATACACCTGTGAGTGAATGGGTGTGCATACGTGTGTGTGTGTGTGTGTGGTGTGTGTGTATGGGAGGCTATACACTTTGAGTGCTCGCACGCACTCGGGCTCATCAAACACGAGTTGCATCTCTGTTGCATGGCAGCGACATCCCATCGCCCCTGAGTGGTATTCAAAGACAGAGGGCCTTGTGGAAGAGCAGCCCTGTACTTACTGAAGGAGAGAGAGAGAGAGAGAGGAGAGAGAGAGAGAGAGAGGAGAGAGAGAGGAAGAGAGGAAGAGAGAGAGAGAGAGGAGAGAGGAGAGAGAGAAGAGAGAGAGAGAGAGAGAGAGAGCGAGGAGAGAGCGAGAGAGAGAGAGAGAGCGAGCGAGAGAGGGAGAGAGGGAGAGACAGAGAGAGAGAGAGATGGAAGGAGTCTGCGTTCGTCTCCTCTCCGTGTTGGAAGGACATCTGCTTCAGGGCCGGGCAGAGCGCTACAGGCCTCCAATGGGAGGCACCAAACCAGAGACTCTTAACTGGAAAATAGCACAAATAAAAATAGGATGGTTGCTCCCTTAGCTCTGCAGGGTTTGGAACCCCAAGAGTGATCTTGTTTGTGTGGCAGAGGCCTACATATCACTTTTAGAAGAGAAGATAAATATCAGCAGCTGAAGCCTGTGGGCGAGTGGAGATAGACACCATGAGATGTTTGGAAAGGGAGGTGAGGAGAAAGAAGATACCTGGGCCTTGTCTAGAAACAACATTTATCTCTCACCACTGGACACTTGTTTTGAAAGAATTAGATACTCGAGGTCTAATAATTATTTTTTAAAAAAGATATAGGCACAGGGCACTGACTAAACTATTGATACTGCTACTAGTACCACTTCTTCAACTACTGCTACTATAAGACTACTGACAGAAGTTTAAACTTAGACCTTCTGGTAGAACATTACCACAGTTTCAGTCTGAATGACAACAAGCTGAACGTTCAATGTTTCCCAGTATGTCATTTGAAGCTGTTTCTGTGCAGCTCAAGTCAATGACAGATCGCACAGCACAACAGACATCCTTCAGTTTAAAGAGGACAACAGACATCCTTCAGTTTAAAGAGGACAACAGACATCCTTCAGTTTAAAGAGGACAACAGAGACATTGTCCTCTGTTCAGGATCAACTGGCTTCTTGTTTCCTTTCGTTCAGGTCCAACAATGAATCATAAATCGCAGAGCAAGTGTCCGAGTCCACAGGCATGACAGCACACGACAGCTATGTCCACATCGGTTAATGTATGTATCTTTATTATGCAAAATGATAGTGCAGAAGTGTGTTGTAGGCCTAGCTTACACACACTCTTACGATTACACACGCACACACACATGCAAACCCACTGCCCTTGCACCTCTCTATGTGTTGTGATGGAAATCAAAACCTTACAACCCACAACAAGCAGATCTCACTCCACCTTTCCAACAACCTGCTGTACTGAGGCATCCACCGCTATAGTGCACTGACCCATTTTGCAGCATTGTAAAACCTAGATTCCTCAGTAAACTTTGATTAACCCAAGATGAATAGGGTATTAACCTTGAGTATTTAGATTAGTCTGTACTGCAGAATTAGCCTGGCTCTGCCCACCTACGTACTTCCACTCAATTTTGATTTTGCTTAAATTAAATGTACGAGAGTCTGGTTAGGACCAGGCTACTGCAGAATTACTGTTGAAATTACAAAATGTTTTTGTTGTTAAAGGGTTCCATCCTTTGTTATTTAGACAATGTAGGCTACTAGTGCACATTGTGTGTATGTTTGCTGTGTTAGTGAGGCCACACCTGTAGAGGTTGTGGTAAGGGAGGGTGCCTAAACCATTCACAGAATGATCTTCAGAGTTAAAGTGTGAGACTTGTAATTGAATGTGATGGTTCTGTTAGATTCAGCAGTGAAGTAATGTCACATTCAATCGCAAGTCACAAACCTTCAGTCTGAAGAGAATTCTGTAAGTGGTTTTAAAACGATGCAACCTCAACGTTTGCGGCACTAGTGCCACAACGCCACAGACTCTACACACAACATGCACTACTAGTACATGTTCTGCCATAAAAGCGCTACGTCATGGAAAGAATGACGTCAGGTTTGATTAGCCGCTGGGGAAGACGCGTTTGTAGTCTGTGTGGGTGGAGTTCAAACAACCAACAGAGCGATGTTGCCGCTGAGCCATGCAGAATGCACTGCTTGCCGAGTGTCGGCTTTATCATATGAAAAGGCAAATAAATATAAATCTTGCGTATCATAAAGAGCGACTGGGTGAAAAAAAGGGAGTGCGAGGCGGATCATGACGTAACCGTTTCCACAGGCGACTGAAATGTTGGTTAAGCCAATGGGGATGTACATTCGTATCCGTGCCCATCCTCCCGACGTGCATCACATGTCCCTAGCGATGTTGTGACAGTAGAGTGGGCGGGATTTTACCTCAGATTGGGGAGAGAAGGGTAGTTTGTGGTGAGACTGAGGGAGAGCGAAAGAGAGAAAAGGATCTGAGGTGATTTTCAGGGAACGGAGTAAGTATCATTTGAGGTATTTTCGCTACTGTTAGGTAGCATTCAATTAGCAGTTGACATTAGCGAAAAAAAATATCCATGTGAATCAACCGGTCTGTCTTATTTCCTCAAATGTGATATAACGGTAAGCGTTAGCCAGTTATAGCTAGCTCATTGACGTGCCGCTGCTCGTGTGTCTGTAGATTGCAAGCTTCATCTTTGGTGAGAGAACATTTGACACTTGTGCAAGACGCCATCTGATACACAATTAACGCTCCTTGTTATTCACTTGTATAGCCTTAGTTGGGACAGACGTTGTCAAACGTGACTTTATGAATAACATTTAACGTTAGTTAATTTTCAGACATTCCGACCACACTGCATGTTCAAGTGAGCGTCAGATTGCTATGTGTTTATGACTAGTGCACAGCTAGCCCGTGAGTTGAAGTTTTGAGCTCGTGTTTGGCTTCTGTAAACCACCGGGCAGCGGAACGGGATTTTAAAAAGTGTGCAATTGCACGCACTGCAGTTTCTAAAAGCTCGTTGACACTTGAAGGTGGTGGTTAGTGCTACTGGCCAGGTACCTTTCTGGATACGTTTACAAGCTGTTTTCATGGTAACTACTCCTTAACCTTTATTAACTAGCGAGCTAGCTAGAGCTAGTCAACTGAGGAACATCAAGGAATCACTGTTCGATGTAGTTTTTGGTGGCTACTAGCTCACAGTGCGTTAAAATGTACGGTAGATACAAATCCTGTTGTATCGTGTGTGGTCATCTTCCGTAGTCTGTGTCCCCTTATCCGAAATCATCCGATTGGATTCGGAATTAGCTTGTGAAATATGAGTGAATTCGATTGTCGGAGTGCTTCGGATCTCATTTAGCTAGCTTGTAGCTTAGCTCTACGTAAAGTACTGACATGCAGTGTCGGGAACACTCCATGGTGGATATTTCCATAATGGCTACGCCAACATCATTAACGTTAAGCTTGAAATGGCATTGGCGAGAACATTTACTTATGTTTGTCGGATTCCTAGTTACCGTTATGACACTTGATACTGTAGCTCTACCTAACGTTGGCATCGTTTCGTTACTTGACTGGCTTGCTAGCTATAGCGTTCCAAACCATGGTGGATTTGAAAAGATTCCGTTGACACCGGGTGAAACGCCTGCACGCTTCTGTCTTGATATGCTGTGGTGGTAGCCAGAGCTAGCTTGCTTTATTTTTTGACAGCTAACATTAGCTACATTCTCGCCTGGATGACTACTGTAGCAATACCTGGACGATTTAAAAAAAAAGAACGTAACGTCAGCTTGCTAGTTAACTTCCAACTAACGTGAATGGGCTTCCGTCCTGTATAAAAACGCCATATTTCCAATGTTTGCTCTGCAATTCAAATCGAATTCCGACGACAAACGTGAAATATGTACAAGTCTAAACGGTAATGGCACTCAGTCATGTAGCACACGACGTTTGCCACAATCAGGTCTGTAGCTAACCAGATAACAAGTTTATGTTCTTTAAGGTATTATCGGGGAGACTTGGTGGAAAAAATACTGTTGCGGATTGCAGTCATCCAAGTAGAGCTACAGTAGTATTTAGCAAACGTTATCCACAACATACTTAGCTTCGTAATGTTCACGTCTAAACCAGCGAAAAGTGCTCGTTTAAAACCCGGCGCCCAGCAATTTCAAGTAGTATAATCATTGTGCGAATCACTGTACATATGATTTGTTCTAAACAGCATGTATGATATCGAACGACGTCCATATTTTGACCTTGAGTAGAGATATTCCAAATAAAGTTTTTTTTCTCGTTTACGAACGGCAAAGCTTATGGCTTGTGTGTGGGTTTCAATGCAAGTAGCTGATCACCTTTTGGTGTCTATAAGAAGGGATCAGCCGTTATCCTATTAAAATGGCACTCGTCTTACACCACCAGTCGCTTGCAAAGTATTCATCCCTGGCTTCTCACGCTGCAGACTTAAAATGAACATTCTGTTGTCCAGGTGGCTTTGAATAATCATTCATTGTAAGCTTGTACGGTTGCAAATATTGACCAATGATATGCGTTGATTCATGTATATTACAGCACCTATGTTATGTATCTAATCAAGTTACGCTTGTGTGATTACCATTAAGAGGATTCCTTGCTGTAAAGTAATCTAACATAGGTGTCTAACATCTAATCTAACATTATGAGTTCACTTTGTGAGTTTTCGCTGCTCGATTTGATGTGTTTTGTGTCTGCCAGATTGTTGTACTTATAACGTTTTTACAGGATATTTCTGATACTGTTAAATGGTACCCTCATCCCTCATTGATGGTAGTTTTTGGTTGTGTCTAAGGCCGAGTTGAAGCTGGCTTGAACTGTGGAATCCATGTTAATCACAGAAATAAGCCTTTTAACGTTTAACTATTCTGGATTCTTCATTTCACACATATTTTTCAAAGACTGTTCTCATAACAAGACATCTTCTGCATCAAATAGAATAAATTACTGTTCTAATCCACCTTAAAACCCTACTGTGGAAACTTGGTAATTGAGCCCCTTCAGTGCAGAAGGCTGTATTGTTTATGTAAGAGGCAGCAAAGGCCTTTGTGATACATGAATCTGTGGTGACGTTCAACCCCATGTAGGTGATCATGGAAACCTAAAAATAGGTTCTTCTGCTGTACCATTAAGTACACTTTTTAATAATGTTACTCTCTGAAAATGTAGTTTAAACCAGTTATCCATGTCTTCAGTTAATAGTAAGGGCAACTCCTAGCTTTCAGGGTTAGTAACGTCTGACTCATTACTGGTTTAGTGAAGTCATATTAAAAAGAAGAGTTCAGTTACTCTTTCTTCCAGCACAATCTTTTAAATTAAACGCTAACGTTGGTTTGAGTTCAATCAGATCTTAACATTTAGCATATGCATATCGCTCTGAGATAGACGCGCCTGTTGTGCTATCAATCAGACACTGTTGCTCCTGGGCTTTGAATAAACGAATATCCTAAATATCTCTCATTTAGGGGTCTAGTCCTGTGTTTCAGCAACCAGTAAAAGCATGTTAAAGTGTGCTTTAGTAAGGAGCTCCGCCATTGGACGAAATCTCAGTAGTGCCCCCCGTGATGGCTCTAAAATAGGGGCAGCAAGGTCATACTGTGGCAGCAAATGGCAGCAGGACTTGGTCCCTGCGAGCCACACAGTGGAGAGGCACAGATAACAAAGGACCCAGAGGCCTCTCATCTTCAAAGCCAGCGGGTCAAAGATAGTTTATTCTTTAATATTTTACACAATATGGCCGTAAAAGACAAATAACACAAACCCCCGGGCCTCCGTAATCCGACGTGTGTTCTGTTAAAAGACAGACTCAGTTTCTGTAAGTTGTATAGAAGGGTATTTATTTGAAAACAAAATTTACATTTTGTCGTTATTTACCTTCAGCAAGTAAAGGAGGGGTGAGTGGGAGAGGACTAGAAAGTGACGTTTCTCAGCAGGGGTTCTTCCTCCAGAGTCTCAACATGAGTTGGCAGGCTTGCTGTACGTGGCTCCGTTTGAGCGCTATCCTAAGTAGTATTCAGTCTAGTCTGGTGTGAAGTGGCTCCCCTAGAGATCATAACCATTCAGAGATCTGTACCCTTCACATTTACACGCCCTGGCCCACTTCAGCAAGGGCTCCGAGCATGGACGGGAGGGGGGAGCGGACAGTCTAGGGGAAGCTAAATATAACCCTCCACCCCCTTCCCCCCATCGCCAGCTCTGTTGCAGAGGGATCCCTGGAATTGCTGTCCTTGACTTGCATCGAGTAAGTTGGCACGTCGAGAGCTCCATACTGCCAACCGTGACCATGAGGGTTTCCGTCGATCGAAAGGCATTGCTTAGAGACGTCCACCGGCCCCTAACCCCACGGTGGCGTCAGGAGCTGGCCCCCAAATGTATTTTTAAAGGACATAGCACTGTTTCCTGCCTAGTATTGTAGTTGCTGCTCTCTCTTTGGTTCCCTTAGCGAGTAAAGGTTTTTATTCTGGGCGTAGAGCTGAACGGAGGGTTAACTTTACCCCCGTTATCTTTACCACGCCAGCGATTTGCTCTGATATCCAATTAAAATGATTTTCCACTGTTGTGACATGTGACCTGCACTGTCAGCACGTAGCACATGTTGGCACTTCCTTCATGTGAGGAGCGGCTGTGGATTGTTGAAGGGGGAAGGCCCGGGGTGGAGGGGACGGAGGGCCAGGGGGGTGGAGGGCCTGGGGGTGGAGGGACCCGGTGGTGGAGGGACCCGGGTGGAGGGGGTGGGGGTGGAGGGGGTGGAAGGCCTGGGGTGGAGGGACCGGGGGCGGACGACCCGAGGCCTGGAACACGGAGCTGCCCACCTCCGTTACCGCACTGGAACACGGACCATATGGGCTGTCTGTGTACACGCTGCTGGGCAACTCAGATATGTCAGTGGGGGTCGATGAGGGAAAAACACGTATTTTTTGAGAGTCGTAAGCTGAGAAACATGACAAAGGAAAGTGGTCTGGCACGGTGATGATTTATTTGTATGAATTATGTTGCTAATTGTTGTGGTGGAGAGATGCTGTTAGTTCAAGATAGGAGTTCTCAGGTCAAAATCACAGTAAAAGCCAGAAATGTTAAGATAAGGAACTTCAGCTGGAACGTTTTTTCTGTTTTTGGTCACATGGTGGTAAAATCTATAAGCGGGACTCTAGTTCCACTGAGGTGGCAGTGAAAGTTTCACTTTGTGTTTTCACACATCTGATAACTGTAAAAACACCATGTGAGAATATTTTGGGTGGAGGCCTCTGCGTATGTTTTAAGACCTCACCCTTAACTTGCGGCCGGTGCCAAGAGGTATTTCCTCCTGAAATGAGGCTCGATGTCACCTCAGAAATGCAACCAGCCCTGCAATTATGTAGAGTAATGAATAATAAATCCCATCCCCTTTCCATGACAGATGGCTGCGAATAGAAGTCGAGTGTGTGAGTGTGTGAGTGTGTGAGTGTGTGAGTGTGTGAGTGTGTGAGTGTGCGAGTGTGCGAGTGTGCGAGTGTGTAGTTTCCAAGAGTAGGTCGCAAAGCTCTCTCTCCTTTTGTCTATTGGAGAAAAAACTAGATGGCTGTGAACAATGGCATCTAGGTTCTCGCTGCAGACGTTCTCGCTGCAGACGTTCTTGCTGCAGTCGCAGCGTATATGTTCTCTAGATCGATGGAAGAGGGGAGAGTTTGTTGATGGAAACGGTTTGATGTTAACCAAGGAGGAAGATGGTTGCTGATGTTAACCAAGGAGGAAGATGGTTGCTGATGTTAACCAAGGAGGAAGATGGTTGCTGATGTTAACCAAGGAGGAAGATGGTTGCTGGGTTCAGTTGGTTGTGTTCCAGCAGGAGCAGACAGTGAGTTTAAGTGACTACACAGCTGGTGGCCTCTCGACCAGAGACTGGAGCACTTTATCAGAGTCCGCCCCCCGTCTAAGCTCCGCCCCCCGTCTACACTGGTATAGTCCTCCAGGGACATGATTGGTTCATCCTCTGTGCCCTCCTCCCCATGATTGGTTCATCCTCTGTGCCCTCCTCCCCATGATTGGTTCATCCTCTGTGCCCTCCTCCCCATGGCCTGTCTGTGTAGATCATAATTTGACACACTTGTATCGAGGAAGTAATGGGCGATATGTTCGCGTGTGCAAATTAGAGTGCATCTCACTTCCTGGTTTCAGGGGAGCAGACCCCTCTGATTGGTGTGAATGCGGTGTGTCATGATCCCCAGGAAGAAATTCATCAAATCAAATCCTCTCCTTTAAAAAGGATGAGCGCTGCAGCCTGCACTTCGGAATGAATCACGATGGGGGAGGGAGGGGGTGGTGAGGAGGGAGGGGGTGGTGAGGAGGGAGGGGGTGTGGGGAGGGGGGTGGTGAGGAGGGAGGGGGTGGGAGGGGGGTGGGGGTGGGGGGGTAGCTGAACCTACAAGCAGCCAGTTATAACAGCATATTAACATTACAGTTCAGCTCTGCAGACTAGCGACTGCATGTCTCCCCCAGTGCCAGAGATAGAGGTTTGTTCTTATAGGATGGAACAGGAATCTTGTCTGGGTAATCATTCACCCAACCTGGCCTCTTCTCCAGATTTAGTGCTCGTCAAAGTTAACGATAAGGTCAGTTTATAGTAAGTCCGGGGTGAGATCTTGATGGCCATGCAGCAGCGGTGAGAAGATATTCTCAAATCTTCAGAGATTGCAGAACATTACATCGTTTTGAATAGATAAATACGAATCTGTGTGCTGCTGTTGTCTGTCTCAGGCAGGTGGTCCTTCCCACGCATCACAATAGAGGGAGGTATTTCTCCGTGCTTCAAAAGGGTAAAATATCACATTGAGCTCTTGCCAGTGACCTGGGGTTCCTGGGATATTTTTAGAAACGGTCCTCGTAAACCTCTGCAGTCCTCCATAGAACATTCTGCTGAAGTTACCATGTTCTGTCCTCCATAGAACATTCTGCTGAAGTTACCATGTTCTGTCCTCCATAGAACATTCTGCTGAAGTTACCATGTACTGTCCTCCATAGAACCTTCTGCTGAAGTTACCATGTACTGTCCTCCATAGAACCTTCTGCTGAAGTTACCATGTACTGTCCTCCATAGAACATTCTGCTGAAGTTACCATGTACTGTCCTCCATAGAACCTTCTGCTGAAGTTACCATGTACTGTCCTCCATAGAACATTCTGCTGAAGTTACCATGTACTGTCCTCTATAGAACCTTCTGCAGAAGTTACCATGTACTGTCCTCCATAGAACCTTCTGCAGAAGTTACCATGTTCTGTCCTCCATAGAACATTCTGCTGAATTTACCATGTTCTGTCCTCCATAGAACCTTCTGCTATAGTTACCATGTACTGTCCTCCATAGAACCTTCTGCTATAGTTACCATGTACTGTCCTCCATAGAACATTCTGCTGAAGTTACCATGTTCTGTCCTCCATAGAACTTTCTCCTGAAGTTACCATGTACTGTCCTCCATAGAACCTTCTGCTATAGTTACCATGTACTGTCGTCCATAGAACATTCTGCTGAAGTTACCATGTACTGTCCTCCATAGAACCTTCTGCTATAGTTACCATGTACTGTCCTCCATAGAACATTCTGCTGAATTTACCATGTTCTGTCCTCCATAGAACCTTCTGCTATAGTTACCATGTACTGTCCTCCATAGAACCTTCTGCTGAAGTTACCATGTACTGTCCTCCATAGAACCTTCTGCTGAAGTTACCATGTACTGTGGCCTGCACTCCTTACAGCTCTGAGCTTGCTTGTACCCAGGAACTGAAAACACAATATTGTGATGCTGTCGATGTGTTTCTCCTAGTGACCGGTTCTCTCTCTGTCTCCCTCCAGATCCTTGAATGGTGTGTTCTCAGCCATCGGACGTCAACATGACAGAATAGGACCTGCCGTCGTCGGAGGGAAATGGCTTTTGATCTAAGCAAGTCCTGCTACTACCTGGAGTCCGACTCGACCCGTCTCTGAAGGACTTGAGCTGTGGGAACTACTTCTGGGCCCTTGAGGATTTAAGAACTTCTCTCTGTCTCTCCCCACTCCCTTTGGGACTCCGCCGTAGCCGAACCGAGCAGGGAGGAAGACGTGATGGCCAACAACTCGTACAGCGGGGTGAAGAACTCCACGTCGGAGGCCAATCATGACGGAGCGTTTGGCTGCTCGCTCAAGGACCTCCGGGACCTTATGGAACTTCGGGGGGGCGGAGGCCATAAGCAAAATAGGGGCGTCGTACGGAGATATTCAAGGACTCTGTTCCAGATTGAAAACGTCGCCTGTAGATGGTAGATACCCTGCTTACGTTTCCTCACTGCACATTCTTGTTTCCTTCTGCTCCCTCTTCATTGGTCCAGATGGGGGTGGTTGGGGGGGGTCTAGTAGAAAAAGGATGTTTGGCTCGAAATGTTGTGTCGAATTGTCTTGTGAATGTGTCATTGGCTGTGTCATCCACTTTACCTTGACATCACTTCCTTGGAAAGCTCATATGCCAGACAGGTGGTCAGGCAGGGTGGTACTGACCTAGCCCAGTCAAGCTCTATTTCTAGATCTGCCTCCTCTCACTTCTCACCTCTGTGTGTTTGTGTGTGTAAGGTTCTGAAAGACCAGCTGTCTGCCTGGGCACCAGACCAGACTGTGGGCAGGTCAATGTTCCACATGTGTGTGTGTGTGAGAGTGAGTGAGTGAGTCCTCCTCTGTGTCGGACAGTAAAGGAGGGTGTACGGTCGGTCGGTCGGTCAGTGTGAGGTTTTAGCGTTGAGGTCAAGACATGAGATCATCTCCGGAACGGCTCCGCTCAGCTCTCCTGCAGAGCAGACTGCCGTCTCTCTCTCTCTGAGCTCTGGAGACGCCCACAACCCACTCCTCCTGAGGCAGACAGGCAGACAGGCAGGCAGGCTGGCTGGGACGCTGTTGGGTTGTTGACCATCCAGGACATCCTTCCTGGGCTGCTGTTGTGTCCTTACAGCCTGGTGCTCTGTCCTGTCAGCCTGGTGCTCTGTCCTGGCCCTCTGTCCTGGTGCTCTTGTCCTGTCAGCGCAGCAGACCAGCACATCACACCCTGCTGAAGGGAAGAGTCACCTCAGGTTACGGGTCGTCTCAGCACCACAGTCCAGGGTTCTCTGTCTGTCTCTCTCTGTCTCTCTGTCTGTCTCTCTCTCTCTCTCTCTGTCTCTGTCTCTCTCTCTCTGTGTCTCTCTCTGTCTGTCTCTGTCTCTCTCTCTGTCTTTATAGACGGTCTGCCTAATCGCCGACGTGACCTTGAGTGAACCCTTGGGGGAAGGGATTTTCAGTTTGATCCCAGATTAAAACGGTACCAACGCTCATCCATTGGGCCTCTGTGCCACTGCCTCACCCCTGGAGTCAGGCCTCCTCTGTGGGCACTGCCTCACCCCCTGGAGTCAGGCCTCCTCTGTGGCACTGCCTCACCCCTGGAGTCAGGCCTCCTCTGTGGGCACTGCCTCACCCCCTGGAGTCAGGCCTCCTCTGTGGGCACTGCCTCACCCCCTGGAGTCAGGCCTCCTCTGTGGCACTGCTGAGGGAAAAGGGTTGTCGTAGGAACTGGAATGATGTCAGGTGTTGAAGTTGTTTATCGATACCGAGTTGTTGTCTGTGCGAGAGATGAGCTTGCCAAATCATTGTAGTTTTGATTGACTCTTCAAACAGTGTTTAGTCTGGGTTTGTGATAACAACGCATGGCTCCTCAGTCAGAACAAAGGACAACACAGAACCTGTCAATACAGTTTCTGTCATCAGAGTCTGTATGAGGCTGTCAGAAACGTCCCCTTTCCAGACAGTTCTTCACGTTTATTTAGTCTACTGGAAGCATGGATCCTCCTCTGCTGCATGTCACATCACATCACGACTGGAAACCATTGGTTACTTCTCAATCTACAAAGCATCCCGATTAGGTAGGATCAGCTGCTGTTGGCCCCTGTAGGATCAGCTGCCGTGGGCCCCTGTAGGATCATCTGCTGTGGGCCCCTGTAGGATCAGCTGCTGTGGTCCCCTGTAGGATCTGCTGCCGTGGGCCCCTGTAGGATCAGCTGCTGTGGTCCCCTGTAGGATCAGCTGCCGTGGGCCCCTGTAGGATCAGCTGCCGTGGACCCCTGTAGGATCAGCTGCTGTGGGTCCCTGTAGGATCAGCTGCCGTGGGCCCCTGTAGGATCAGCTGGGCCCCTGTAGGATCAGCTGCAGTGGGCCCCTGTAGGATCAGCTGCAGTGGGCCCCTGTAGGATCAGCTGCTGTGGGTCCCTGTAGGATCAGCTGCTGTGGGCCCCTGAAGGATCAGCTGCTGTTGGCCCCCCCCTGTAGGATCAGTTGCTGTGGCCCCCCCTGTAGGATCAGCTGCCGTGGGCCCCTGTAGGATCAGCTGCCGTGGGCCCCTGTAGGATCAGCTGCTGTTGGCCCCCCCTGTAGGATCAGCTGCCGTGGGCCCCTGTAGGATCATCTGCTGTGGGCCCCTGTAGGATCAGCTGCTGTGGTCCCCTGTAGGATCTGCTGCCGTGGGCCCCTGTAGGATCAGCTGCTGTGGTCCCCTGTAGGATCTGCTGCCGTGGGCCCCTGTAGGATCATCTGCTGTGGGCCCCTGTAGGATCAGCTGCCGTTGGCCCCCCTGTAGGATCAGCTGCCGTGGGCCCCTGTAGGATCAGCTGCCGTGGGCCCCTGTAGGATCAGCTGCTGTGGGCCCCGGGGCCGCTGAAGTGGCTGTGCTGTGTCCCTCTCAGCCTGTTTGGCTCCACCTGGCTCTCTGCCACCCACGTCTCTGACACTTGTGTTTTCAATCGGCTCATTCAGACAAATTAAGCCGTTATGTCAGATTACAGGGGCCTAACAATCGAAAGGGGATTTATAATTAGTTAGCGGGGCTATTTCTCAAATCTAAAGCCCAATCTCTTTACTAATCTGTTAACCGTTCTCTCTCCCCCTTCTCCAGCTTTTACTTTTACATTGATCACGATCAGAACCGTTCTATTCCTTTAATACTTTTGTATTTGGTCCGACATGTTAAATGCGATGACTCATAGCACCCCCCCCTTCATCCTGCACAGCACCAGGACCTTACAGCAGGCCTCTCTGTGGGCTTCTAGCATGCAGACAAGACAGCACATAGTTGGAGGTTGTAAACCTTTTAATCATTCTCCTCTGCGATCGCTGTGTGTAGGTGAAGGGCTGCCCTGGAACCCCAGAGAGATCTGTCCAGGGCTTTGTCAAACGAGGACAAACTAATGAGAGAGTTGATGATTAGCTCCTGTGTTCAGAAGCCCAGGCGTACGTGACGGTGATCAGACGCTCTCTGTAGTCTGATGACAGCTGTTAGTCTTCCTCGAACACTAATGTGTATTTAACAACTGCAAAGAAAGAAAACAAATGGAAAATTAAAAAGTGGTGCTGGGTCATTAGCTGTCAGCTTGTTTTAATTACAGCCGTCGAGAAAAGCGGAGGGCGAACGACTGCCCTGGTGAGGGAGGGCGAACGACTGCCCTGGTGAGGGAGGGGGAACGACTGCCCTGGTGAGGGAGGGGGAACGACTGCCCTGGTGAGGGAGGGGGAACGACTGCCCTGGTGAGGGAGGGGGAACGACTGCCCTGGTGAGGGAGGGGGAACGACTGCCCTGGTGAGGGAGGGGGGAACGACTGCCCTGGTGAGGGAGGGCGAACGACTGCCCTGGTGAGGGAGGGGGGAACGACTGCCCTGGTGAGGGAGGGGAAACGACTGCCCTGGTGAGGGAGGGGAAACGACTGCCCTGGTGAGGGAGGGGGAACGACTGCCCTGGTGAGGGAGGGGGAAACGACTGCCCTGGTGAGGGAGGGGAAACGACTGCCATGGTTCATCCCGGTCCACCCCCCCCAAGCTGGGCTTCCCCCACTCCCCCTCTCCACCTCATGTTCCTGTACTGGTACGAACATGTCATCAGTTGTAACGGGATAGAGAACCTGGACTTGCTTGGCTGTGTAGAGAGAGCTGTGTAGAGAGAGCTGTGTAGAGAGAGCTGTGTAGAGAGAGCTGTGTAGAGAGAGCTGTGTAGAGAGAGC
>CAEFZP010002295.1:0-15000 GCA_903064625.1 Mallotus villosus | reverse complement strand
GGACGAGTGAGGGGAGGAGAGCGATGGTGGGGCTGGCTGTGGACAGAGCGTGTGCCTCTGGAGTGTGTGTGGACGGCATGTGTCTCTGGAGTGTGTGTGGACGGTGTGTGTGTGGACGCCGTGGGTCCTCTGGAGTGTGTGTGGACAGCTAGTGTGTGTGTGGACGGAGTGTGTGTGGACGCCGTGGGTCCTCTGGAGTGTGTGTGTACAGCTTGTGTGTGTGTGGGACGGAGTGTGTGTGGACGGCTTGAGTGTGTGTGGACGCCGTGGGTCCTCTGGAGTGTGTGTGTGGACGGCGTGTGTGGAACTTGCTGGTTGGTTGCATAACGATCAACATAGTTGGTAGATAAACATGTAGTGAAATATAAGAAAGCACCATATACAATAAGATGCTAAATAATTCTAATGGAGATGACTATGAACCACTATCAGATGTGTACCATGTGACCCTCAGATGTGTACCATGTGACCCTGTGTCTCCAGGTGACCTGTTGCCTGCCGACGGCATCCTCATCCAGGGGAACGATCTGAAGATCGACGAGAGCTCTCTCACAGGAGAGTCGGACCACGTCAAGAAGAACCTGGAAAAAGATCCAATGCTGTTGTCAGGTAGCCATCTTGTTCTGTTCTAGACCTGTCTGGGGGTCTGGTCCAGGCCTGTCTGGGGGTCTGGTCTAGGCCTGTCTGGTCTAGCTCTGTCTGGGGGTCTGGTCTAAGCCTGTCTGGTCTAGCTCTGTCTGGGGTCTGGTCTAGGCCTGTCTGGTCTGGGGGTCTGGTCTAGGCCTGTCTGGTCTAGCTCTGTCTGGGGGTCTGGTCTAGGCCTGTCTGGTCTGGGGGTCTGGTCTAGCTCTGTCTGGGGGTCTGGTCTACGTCTGTCTGGACCCCTGTACGACATCCCAGGAAACGTCAGACATCCAGAGATCCACACCAGGAGCAGGCCTGCCTGCCTCCTGCCAGCCCCACGCTCCTTCCTGGCTCAGCCTGTGTCGCTGCCTGTAGCTTGTTTTGTCCCTAATCCCAGTTTCTGAACGGCAGTTGATCCTGTGATAAAATGGCTCTCCCCTGTCGCCTCCCTTGTCTCCCTGAGGAGTGTCTCGGTGGTGTATCAGACCCCTGCTAGCCCCCCCTGCCGTCGGGTGTCTTGTCACCGCCACCACGGCCCTGTCAGCCCGTCTGGTGTCTCAGTCCCTCCAGACACGAGAGATGGAGGAGGCAGCCTCTAATCAACACAGGCCAAGAGGAGCTCTTTTTAAACTCTCCCTCTTCTCTCTCTCTCTCACTACTCTCTGTCACTACTCCTCTCTCACACCACTCTCTCTCCCCTCTCTTTCTCTCTCTCTCACACCACCCTCTCTTTCTCTCTCTCTCTCTCTCTTCTCTCTCTCACACCACCACTCACTCTCTCTTTCTGCTCTCTCTCTCGTCTCCTGACTCTCTCTCTTCTCTCTCTCACACACTCGCTCTCTCATCTCTCATCGCTCTCTCTCTCTCTCCCGTACACACCACTCTCTCTCTTCTCTCTCTCTTCTCTCTCTCTCTCTCTCCTCTCTCTCACACCACTCTCTCTCCCCTCTCTTTCTCTCTCTCTCACACCAACCCTCTCTCTCACCACTCTCCGTCTCTCCTCCCCTGTTCTTAGACTGGGAGAGCGCTAGTCTTGTCGTTCTGTAGAAACCCTGTAGTGTTCTTCTCATGTTTCCATTAATTCACCAGGGCTGACAGTTGGTTTATGATTAAAGACTGTTGAGTCTGTGTTTGTGCTGCCGTCAAAAAGTGTTGAGTCTCCTGAGTCTAAAACAGAGTGTTTTTAATACTCCTTCCGAACGGCCGTGGCCTTTTATAGATCCTGCTGCTCAGTTCCTCTTTCAGAATCGAGTTCTTCAGCGGAGGGGATTTGTCAAATCTAACGGATTTGCCATTTTATTGTCGTCACAACTGTCCTCTGTACTCAGAGAATCAGTTAATTTTCCGTCGTCTGACGCTTCCCGATTTACGGCCGTGGAAACTTTGCATACGCCACACACACGCTAAGCACTGGGGAAGGAGAGGTGGACAAAAACAGCATTTAGCAACCCCCCAAATTATAATTAAGCAGGGAAAACAGCTGGCATGCATACTGTAAGAGTAGCGTTAGCCTTCTCCGTCCGTCTGCCTGTCTGCCTCACCTCACCCCTCTGTCTGCCTCACCTCACCTCTCTGTCTGCCTCACCTCACCTCTCTGTCTGCAGGCACCCATGTGATGGAGGGCTCAGGGAAGATGCTGGTCACGGCCGTGGGGGAAAACTCTCAAACTGGAATCATCTTCAGCCTGCTGGGAGCGAGCGAAGAGGAGGACGGAGATGACGAGGAGAAGGAGAAGAAGAAAGAGAAGAAGAAGGAGAAGAAAAGTAGGTGTTGGGGGTGGGTGGTGGTGGGTGGTGTTTGGGCTGGTGGTGGGTGGTGTTGGGGCTGGTGGTGGGTGGGGGTGGTGTTGGGGCTGGTGGTGGGTGGGGGTGGTGGTGGTCACGTTTGTCGTATGCGTTTAAAGGCGCAAAAGCAGTGTGGAACAGAGATGTGTGTCTTAACAATGTTTTACCCAGCACACACTTTCACCAGCACGGCTCAGACACAGGGCCCTGCTAGTGAGAGAGCACAGGGGAGAGAGGGCTTTCACCAGCACAGCTCAGACACAGGGCCCTGCTAGTGAGAGAGAGCACAGGGGAGAGAGGGATTTCACCAGCACAGGTCAGACACAGGGCCCTGCTAGTGAGAGAGAGCACAGGGGAGAGAGGGCTTTCACCAGCACAGCTCAGACACAGGGCCCTGCTAGTGAGAGAGCACAGGGGAGAGAGGGCTTTCACCAGCACAGCTCAGACACAGGGCCCTGCTAGTGAGAGAGAGCACAGGGGAGAGAGGGCTTTCACCAGCACAGCTCAGACACAGGGCCCTGCACAGGTCAGAGGTCAGGGCTCAGCTGTAGCTGGAGTTATTATGGGATGTTGGGGAGAACGTTGATGTGGAGTTATTATGGGATGTTGGGGAGAATGTTAATTTGGAGTTATTTTGGACGGGCTCTGAGTCGTAGCTCCACGGTGCATGAAGACGACTGCACACTTCACGGCTGCTCACTGACATCATACTAATACTACTTATTCTATTACTACTAATAATACTACTTATAATACTACTAATACTAGTAATACTACTAGTAGTAATACTACCTCTAGTACCACTTCTATAATAGTGGTAACAAGTATCTGTAGTTGTGATGAAATTATTAATGGATGGAAGAGTTTCTGTGAGTTTATTGTCCAAAACGCCGTTTGCTGAAGTGGGAGATCCCTTGAGATCCCTGAAATGTGTTTTATCTCAAGTGAATGTGTATAAATCATGACTGTGGACTATCTGAGGTTTCAGCTGCATTCCTACTTCTTCTTCAGTGTGTTTTTACCGCTGGTAATCCCTGTGTGTGTGCGTGTGTGATGTACCTACGAGCCTCCCTTATTCTGGATGACCCTTTTCCTGCAGGTCTATGTTCATGTCCTCCCTCCAGCAGTCCCACCTCATCTGTTTGTCGGCTCATAAAATACCTCCCCCTCTCTATCTGTCTCTCTCTCTCTCTCTCTCTCTCTCTCTCTCTCCCTCTCTCCCTCTCTCTCTCTCGCTTTATCAAAGCTATGATTTACATCATTGCATTAAGCTGGCTCTCAGAAGTTCCTCCGTATTCAGATGTGTTCAGAAAGTTTAACTTGAGTGTTCTTCTGCTCCACCATTTCCCAGATAAAAGCAGGAGGGCTCTGTGGACCGTAAGAAAGGTCAGTGACCCCTTCCCTCACGTAGCTGCCCTCATTGTGGTTCCCCTGTCCCTCATCCCAGCGCCGCGTAGCGCACAAGGCTAGCTGTGGTTCCCCTGTCCCTCATCCCAGCGCCGCGTAGCGCACAAGGCTAGCTGTGGTTCCCCTGTCCCTCATCCCAGCGCACAAGGCTAGCTGTGGTTCCCCTGTCCCTCATCCCAGCGCACAAGGCTAGCTGTGGTTCCCCTGTCCCTCATCCCAGCGCACAAGGCTAGCTGTGGTTCCCCTGTCCCTCATCCCAGCGCACAAGGCTAGCTGTGGTTCCCCTGTCCCTCATCCCAGCGCACAAGGCTAGCTGTGGTTCCCCTGTCCCTCATCCCAGCGCACAAGGCTAACTGTGGTTCCCCTGTCCCTCATCCCAGCGCACAAGGCTAGCTGTGGTTCCCCTGTCCCTCATCCCAGCGCACAAGGCTAGCTGTGGTTCCCCTGTCCCTCATCCCAGCGCACAAGGCTAGCTGTGGTTCCCCTGTCCCTCATCCCAGCGCACAAGGCTAGCTGTGGTCCCCCTGTCCCTCATCCCAGCGCACAAGGCTAGCTGTGGTTCCCCTGTCCCTCATCCCAGCGCACAAGGCTAGCTGTGGTTTCCCTGTCCCTCATCCCAGCGCACAAGGGCTAGCTGTGGTTCCCCTGTCCCTCAGCCCCTGTCCCTCCCCCCTCTTCCTCCTCCTGGCTCATCCAGCACTAAGCGGCAGGTGCTGCAGAATCCAGTTATGACGATTAGTGGTGAGCAGATTAATGCCCTGCTCCTGGCCTGGGGGAGGAGCATCTGCCATGGTTACCAACCCCATTGTTATTTCTTCTAACAACATCCTGATGGCCTACCTAATGTTGGTCTGAACACAGGAAGGGTAGTGTGGTGGTACTGAGCTGCAGCTGTGATGCTCCTGGACTGGGGAGAGGCAGGTCTGGTGTGTTGAGGTCCTGGACTGGAGAAAGGCCAGGTCTGGTGTGTTGAGGCCCTGGACTGGGGAGAGGCAGGTCTGGTGTGTTGAGGTCCTGGAGAGAGCCAGGTCTGGTGTGTTGAGGTCCTGGACTGAAGAGAGGCCAGGTCTGGTGTGTTGAGGTCCTGGACTGGAGAGAGGCCAGGTCTGGTGTGTTGAGGCCCTGGACTGGAGAGAGGCCAGGTCTGGTGTGTTGAGGTCCTGGAGAGAGGCCAGGTCTGGTGTGTTGAGGCCCTGGACTGAAGAGAGGCCAGGTCTGGTGTGTTGAGGTCCTGGAGAGAGGCAAGGTCTGGTGTGTTGAGGCCCT
Organism: Mallotus villosus; assembly: GCA_903064625.1. Taxonomy (NCBI): domain Eukaryota; kingdom Metazoa; phylum Chordata; class Actinopteri; order Osmeriformes; family Salangidae; genus Mallotus; species Mallotus villosus. The sequence goes on along the minus strand of CAEFZP010002295.1, from coordinate 9,919 downwards.
GGAGAGAGGCCAGGTCTGGTGTGTTGAGGCCCTGGAGAGAGGCCAGGTCTGGTGTGTTGAGGCCCTGGAGAGAGGCCAGGTCTGGTGTGTTGAGGTCCTGGAGAGAGGCAAGGTCTGGTGTGTTGAGGCCCTGGAGAGAGGCCAGGTCTGGTGTGTTGAGGTCCTGGACTGAAGAGAGGCCAGGTCTGGTGTGTTGAGGCCCTGGAGAGAGGCCAGTCTGGTGTGTTGAGGCCCTGGAGAGAGGCCAGGTCTGGTGTGTTGAGGTCCTGGAGAGAGGCCAGGTCTGGTGTGTTGAGGCCCTGGAGAGAGGCCAGGTCTGGTGTGTTGAGGCCCTGGACTGGAGAGAGGCCAGGTCTGTTGTGTGTGTTGAGGCCCTGGAGAGAGGCCAGGTCTGGTGTGTTGAGGCCCTGGAGAGAGGCCAGGTCTGGTGTGTTGAGGTCCTGGAGAGAGGCCAGGTCTGGTGTGTTGAGGCCCTGGAGAGAGGCCAGGTCTGGTGTGTTGAGGTCCTGGAGAGAGGCCAGGTCTGGTGTGTTGAGGCCCTGGAGAGAGGCCAGGTCTGGTGTGTTGAGGTCCTGGAGAGAGGCCAGGTCTGGTGTGTTGAGGCCTGGAGAGAGGCCAGGTCTGGTGTGTTGAGGTCCTGGAGAGAGGCCAGGTCTGGTGTGTTGAGGTCCTGGAGAGAGGCCAGGTCTGGTGTGTTGAGGTCCTGGAGAGAGGCCAGGTCTGGTGTGTTGAGGTCCTGGAGAGAGGCCAGGTCTGGTGTGTTGAGGTCTGGAGAGAGGCCAGGTCTGGTGTGTTGAGGTCCTGGAGAGAGGCCAGGTCTGGTGTGTTGAGGTCCTGGAGAGAGGCCAGGTCTGGTGTGTTGAGGTCCTGGAGAGAGGCCAGGTCTGGTGTGTTGAGGTCCCTGGAGAGAGGCCCAGGTCTGGTGTGTTGAGGTCCTGGAGAGAGGCCAGGTCTGGTGTGTTGAGGTCCTGGAGAGAGGCCAGGCTGGTGTGTGTGTTGAGGTCCTGGAGAGAGGCCAGGTATGTGGTTGAGGTACTGGAGAGAGGCCAGGTCTGGTGTGTTGAGGTCCTTGAGCACAGTATTCTCCCTTGCTTTTGTTCTCTCCCTTTCTTGCCTCGAGTCTCCGCCTTCTTCTGGCACGCCTTTTCAACCTATCTATTCTTTTCCTTGGTTTTCCCTCCAATGGTTCACCCTACTCCTTCTGGTATAACCCTCTTTTCTCTTTTCCTTTTTTTTCTTTTGCTTCTTTTTTCTTTTATCGCCTGCCCGCTCTTTTTTTCCCCTCCTTCTCTTTTTTTGTTCACTTTTTTTACTCTTTCCTCCCCAATATTTTCCTATCTATCTTTTATTTTTTTCTTCCTCTCTTCTTTTTTTTATTTTCTAACTATCACTCCCTTCCCTTTTCCCTTTACCAGACTTCCTCCGCCCCCTGACACTCTTCGTTCCACCTCTCCACTCCTTTTTACTCTTTGTCTCCAAATCTCAGTGTTTGTATTCCCTCCCCCCCTTTTATTACTCTTTCTCTGCTTTTCGTCCGCTACACTCTTTTACCTGTCCTTCCACTCTCTTATTCCTTTCTCTTTTCCTTCTTTTTCGCATCTATGCCTGCTCCCTCCCGCCTTTTGTATGCCTAAGGGCAGAAAGACCATAGCTCTGCGTCGGTACTGCGTAACCGTGGCACTGTCAGCAGTGCTTCGTCGTTGCGCTGGGGCAATACGCATATGTTGATTTTGTGTATATGCGAGAGTCAGTATGGATACAGCGAGATGGAAGCCAGGCCCGGTGGAAAGTGGGCGGACGACCATCGGTAATCCGGAAATAGACAACACCGAGGTTCCGAGACAATAAAACTGAGAAGCGGGAAAGCAGAATCATATAAAAGTGGAAAAGCCGAGCTTCCTTTCCTTCCTTTTTTTCTCCTCTTTTTCTCCTCTCCCCTCTTTCCCTCCCTGGACGGCCAACCACCACACACAAACACTCACACACAAACAAACCACCACACACATCACCAAGGACCACACACCACACCACCCCACACCACACACACCACAAACACAAGCACATCACCCACACACACACAATTCACACACTCACACACAACACTCACACCACCCACACCACACACACACACACACACCCACTCACCACACCACACACACACTCACACACTCACTCACCACACACACACACACGCCTGGATGCTGATAGTCCGGTTACTTATTTGATAGGCACTGCTCAGAGCGGATGATTGTCTCACAGATTGTCAGACTCCTGCTGGCTCAGACCCCCTTCCGTCCCCCAGCAAGCCTCCGAGCGTCGGTACCAGGTCGACGAAGAGTCGGTGTAGTCTCCACTAGAAGTGTTTTTCTTTCTATTCTTTCTCCTTTCCCGCTTCCGCAGGCTAGGTCTGCTGGGATGGGGGGATTCATGGGCCTGCCGATGCGCATTCTACCTCTGGCTTGTTTCCTTTTCTTGCTTTCTCGCTCGTCTACTTCTCTCCTCCTCTTCTCTTATCTCCGCCTCTCTCCCTCCTCTATTATCTACATCTTCTCCCTTCGGTTTTAGTCCCTTCCTTCCCCCCTCTCCCCTTTTACCCTTTGTAGCATTCCCCCCCCCTTTTCTTACTGTTCTCTCCTCTCTTGTATCCTTTCCCTTTCTCATCCTGCTACCCCGCCCCGGTTTTTTTGTCCCTCTTGAACTTCTTTACACCCCTCTCTGGTTTCGTTCAAACTCTTACCCCAGTTCGCTTCACCCCACCCCCCTGTTTACCTTTCTACTTGGCCTTCTACTCTTGCCCTCGTCCATCTATTAACCCTGCCTCTTCTCTTCTTTCTTGTTCTGGACGCGAGTTCGTCCTTCGACCTTCCACCTCCGCCGCACTGCGTTCGGGTATGTTACGCGTTCCTCGTCTCCGTATCGGGTATCCCCAACTTTCTTTTTCCGGTGTTCGTCTGTTGGCGGGGGCCCTTAGAGTGTCGAGCTCTTGTAGATAAGATCTAGATGTAAACGCAATGATAACAGAACTCCCACACCCATGTGCGAACACCCAGACTTCCAAACTCCAGCTGAGGGGCCTGTGTGAGCGGATATTGATTCTGAGGGGCTGCTCCAGGGGGGGGGGATAGGGTCATTAGATTCCCGGTCGATTCCTGACCCCTTACCTTAATTCATTCGGACCTGACCGTCAGAGGCGCGCTCATTATGTAGATGTAAAATTACCGTGACATTGTCTTCCCAAGTTCCTCCTTGAAAAGCTGGCTCTCTGGATGGAGACTGACATTACAACAACTTTTCTTGTTTACCAACCCCCGCTGGACAATTCCTGTTCTTCGGGGGGGAAGTTTCCCCTTGAAACTTGAGGAAATTATATATGCAAAGTGGTTTTGTCAGTTTTTTTTTTTTTTTTTTCTGGTGTTTAGTTTTTTTTAGTTTGTTTACAGGGTGTTTTACACACCCCCAGACCTTTAACCCACTATGTTCAGCTCAAAACTTACGTGGGGGATCTTAAGGCGGAAGAGGGAAAAAGACGATGAACTTGGCTATATTTTCTACCTCGACGCAAGGACAAAGGAGGAAAAGATAAGCCTCAGGAATATAACGACGTCGAGTCACACTGAGACCATTATATAAATAAGACAACGGTTTAAAGCGAGGAGAAATAAGAATCTAGAGTCTTACATTAACTTATTTATTCGAGTGGTAAGCGAAAGACATGCTGCAGCTGGGGTAAGGTGCAGCGCAAAACCCCCATGTGGCAATGGGAGAAGACGCTAAGACATCAGGGATGAATAGGACATGCTCAGTCCGTCACTCTCCCCACCCTGTACAGCACCGTATTGACACTTATCACCTCATACCCCCGCTCCCAGGCCCAATGCACCCTTCGTCAACCTTCAGGTATTAAGCGTTTAAATACTTTTAAAGACCTCAGGCACTTTATGGCAGGACGGCGGCTTGCCATGAGGATGCAGGCTCCAACTGGAACAGTAAGCGAGGAGAGTGAGATCACAGAGGAGAAGAAGAAGGAGCAACTGCCCAAGAAGGAGAAGTCTGTCTTATACGGGCAAGCTCACCCACTGGGGCTGTTCAAGATGTGGCAAAGCAGGTCAGGGGGGGAGAAAACTTAATCTCTGCTCTTCGGCTCTCTGTCTGTTCTCTGTCTTTGTTCTCTCTGTATTCTATCTCTCTCTACTTCTAGTCTCTACTCGTCTCGTCTCTATCCCTCTTCTCTCTCTGATGTCTCGTCTGTCTGTACGTCTCTAATCTCTCTCCTATCTCTCTATGTCCTAACTTACTCTCTATTCTTCTCTTGTCCTGGCTGTCATGCTCTCGTCTGTCTCTCTGTATCCTCTCTCTCTGTCTATGTATTGTCTCTTCCTGTCTCTGATCTCTCGCTGTATCTCTCTTGTCACTCTCTCTCTACTCTCTCTCTTCTCTTCTCTATGTCTCCTATCTTATCTGTCGTGTCTCTTGTATGTCTCTCTCTTCTCTCGTCTGCTATCTACTCTGTCCCTATCTTCTATCTCTGTTCTCTCTATCTCTCGTCTGGTACTCTCTATATGATCCTCTCTCGCTCTCTCTCTCATCTGCTCCTCGCTGTATCCTGCTCTCTCTCACTCTTCTCTGTCTCCTCTCTCTCTGATCTGTCTCTCTTTGTCTATGCGTCTCTCTATCTCGTCTCTCCTGTCTCTGCTGTCCTAGGTCTCTCTCTCTCTCTCTCTCTCTACTCTCTCTCTGTATCTTCTCTGTTCTCCTCGTTCTCGTCTGTCTCTTTCTTCTCGTCCTTCTCGTTCTGTCCTTGTCTCTCTTGTCGTCTATGTTCTCTCTGTCTTCTCTCAGGTCTCTCTCTGTCTCTCTATCTCTATAGGTCTCCTATGTCTATCTCTGTGTCTCTCTCTCATCTCTCTCTCTCGTCTACTCTCTTCTCATAGTCTGTCTCGCTGTCTCTGTCTGTCTCGTGTCTAGTCTCTGGCTCTTATCTCTGTATTCTCTGTCACTCTCGAGCCGTCTCGTCTGTCCTCTTCTCTCTCTCGCTCTCTCTCACTCTCTGACGGTGATGTCTCTGCCTCTATCCTCTCGTCTCTCTATGCTTGTCTGTCTCATCTCTCTCTTCTCTTCTCTTGTCCCTTTGTCTCGCTCTCTCTGGTCTCTCGTCTCTCGGTCTGTCTGTCTCCGTTCAACAGACACACCACACAGCACTACACACATTTCGCTATAGATATTGACGTGGGTAAAACGGTCTAGGGAACCCCACATTGTGATAAAACACCAGTCCAGTTGCACTACATCTCACCAGATCTTGAGAATACAGTGTAGACTTGTGTGATGTCTTACCCACCCTCCTGCATGACGATCTCTGGAGCATACCGATCTCGATTATCTCTCTTGTAGTCACTCATCCTCCAGTACTTGATACTCCCACCTCCTCCCGCTCTCAGGACATGGTTCAGGGCAGACCAATCACACGGTCGAATCATCCTCGTGGGGGTTATCTCGTATTGAAGGTCGGATCACCTTTTCCTTCGGCGCCTGCGTCCAGGCGGCACCGCTAGTTGTTCCCCACTTGGCGTCCAAGGGACTGCCACCCTCCAATCATACTGTCCAGTTTTTTCGTCAACACGATTCGTTCCTATGCCATCGGCCGGACGTTCACACGGTTGTGTTGGTAAATGTTTTTGGGTTTACCCCCGTCTCGCATTTTGGTGGGCCACGGGTTGCCAGGGCTGGGGTAGATGCAATCGCTCGACTCGTCCACCTGGCGGTAACCCATTCCTACCTGCGCTTGCCTTGTGCCAACCTGTATGTATTACGGTCCCCTGCCCGCCGACAGTGTGGACTTGTCAAACCTGGCTACCGGTCCTGCCCCCAGCCATGCTTGAACAACTGTCGGCCAAGACAGCCTGGGACGCTGCTTGGCGGTATAAGATAATAACTTGAGCCCGCGGGGGATGATAGATTTAATTTGAACTGGGTATCTTCCTTTTAACTGCTTGGGAGCTGATCCCATTCTACGTAATAAGTAGTAACTAAGCTAACGAGTGGTGCTATATCAAGTATACTAGTATATGGAAGGGATGTAGTGTAGTACGAGTGCTTGGATCGTGTCTAATATGCGGTGTGAGCCTTAACGCGGTTGTGGGATTGGCTATGGAGCTGGCTACAACGTGTGTGTTGAGCTAAACAGACTATGAGCTCAACGGCTCTATATATGAGACGCGGAAATGATCGTCGGCTCAGTGATGACCGCTGCGTGAATAAATATCGTGGCGGGCTCAGGTTTCGCCGTCATTGTGTCGATGTACGAAGTGGTGAGCTAACGGTGCTGTGTGAGCTAACAGATACTGAGCTAAGGCTATTAGCTAACGAGTTGTAAGCTAATGGTATAACCAAAAGGCTCACGCCCGGTGTGAAGTAACGGGTACTGAGATAACCACGGTATATCTAAATGAAAGAGTTCAGGAGTAAACCACGTCTCGACCTGCACGTGTCCACGATCACATCACTCACTTCAACTAGTAGGACTTCATATGAGCTCTAGAACGAAGCTGGATCATTCACAGAATTAGTTCCACTTACAGCAGTCTAGTCTATCAGCAGCCGTCAGTTCAGGAGAATCACGCTTGTATAATGCCTCCTCTCCCCCATCTCTCTCTTCCCCCCTTCCTCTCGCCTCGCACTCCTCGCCTCCTCCCTCGCATCACTCTCTCTCCTCTCTCTCCTACTCTCCTCCTCTCCTCGCCTCTCCCTCTCTCACCTCTCATCGCTCCTCCCTACCTCTCTCGTAGCACATGAGTGCAGACACAACCTGGTGAGACCACTAGGCCGCGTGTGAAACCATGGGCCAACGCTTACCGCCATCTGCTCCGACCAGCCGGGAACCTTGACGACGTGAACGACATGACCGTGGGGCAGGCCTCCTCGGGGACAAACACTACGGAAGGTTCCGAGCCAGACCTCGTCCACGCCAGCATCCTAGACTCTGCTGATCGTGGGCATAGGTGACTGTGCCTACACACCAGGATCATGGTTAAGACTGACTGGGAGTGCAGGTGGCTGAGCGGTTAGGGAATCGGCCTGAAGGTTGCCAGTGTCGATCCGGCAGTGCACACACTGAGCTTAGTTGTGTCCTTGGCAGGCCAGGCACTCACATCGGGGAGCGGGAATGTCCTGTCTTACTGTAAGTCGCTCGTGGATAGAGCGTCTGCTAAATACTACATGTCAAAGGGGATTAGGGGGTTAGGGTGCCTACACCACCAAGATCATGTATGACTGGACTGGGCGGAGGGGGGTTGGGTGTGGTGTGTTTACACTTAGCCTGGAGCTGTTAGCGTCTGGCCCACGGCATCAGGAAGATTGTGGCCCCCGGCTGTTGTGGCGTTTAGGATGACTTGACCTTCTCCTCAGACTTGTCCAGACCCTGGTTAAGGGTACACGATGCCCAGAGCTGAGAGAATCTGGGAAGCCACGCTTGTATTTGAATGTCAGTGAATGAGAAATTAACGCGTTTAAAGTGGCCTAAAACTGTTCTCACACATGAGTAACAATTTTGTCTCAATTGGTCCCTCCCTCCTCCCTCACTCCCTCCCTCCCTACCATCTCCTCTCCTCTCCCTCTCCCTTCCCTCCCTCTCCCTCTCCCTCCACTCTCCAGTCACCAGCAGAAGGAGGTGGTTTGCCCAGCCAGGTTGGTAACAAAACAGAATGTTCCTTGCTGGGCTTCGCAAAGACCTGAAGCGCGACTACCAGGCGATCGTAACGAGATCCGGAGGAGAAGCTCTACAAGGTGTACACCTTCAACTCCGTCAGGAAGTCCCATGAGCACGGTGCTGAAGAACGCCGACGGAAGCTTCCGGATGTTTAGCAAAGGAGCGTCCGAGATCTGCTGAAGAAGTGAGTGAGGTCTTGTGTGTGTGTCTGGAGGGGAGGGAGAAGGAGAAGGGGAGGGGAGAGAAGGTGTTGTGTGTGTGTGTCTGGAGTGTTCCTCTCTGGTGTGTGTGTGTCTGGAGTGTTCTCACTCCTGGTGTGTGTGTGTCTGGAGTGTTCATACTCCTGGTGTGTGTGTGTGTGTCGGAGTGTTCTCTCCTGTGTGGTGTGGTCTGGAGTGTTCTCCTCCTGGTGTGTGTGTGGGTGTGTGTGTGTGTGTGTGTGTAGTGTTCCTCCTCCTGGGTTGTGGTTGTGTGTGTGTCTGAGTGTTTCCTCCTGGTGGGAGATCTGATCCAAGTCTACGAGCCGTCCGACGCTGAATTTAACCTCAGTGCTCAGCGCTGCTACACAGCTGGCTGTTGATATTTGATATCTGGAGCGTAGTCACGGTCTGTGTATGACTTTGCCAGTGTTGCATTATGGCAGGACAGGAGGTGATGACATGTGTACCAGGACACAGCAGCAGCAGGAGACATCTAACTTCTGAGGATCGTTAGCTGTTTAAAGCCTTTAAACTGGTTCCATGGCCTTAAGGAAGTGTGTGTGTGTGTGTGTGTAGATCCATGTAACAGCTTAGGCACTAAGTAGTTTAAACTGCATCCTACCAACCCCTTAAGTTGATGTGATAGAAGCTGGCCTGGAGGAGTGAGCTGAGGAGTGAGCTGGTGGCTGACTGTAAGCTCTTAGCCGAGCTCCCTCTCCATACCCTCTTAGAATTACACTCAGAGCTGCGGCCTTTGTTTCACACCTTTAATCTCCCCTCCCCTTCCTGCCTGTCCACCTCCTTCCCTCACTCACACTCCCTCCCCCCACACTCCCTCTCTCTCACTCTCCAGGTGCTCCAAGATCATGACGGCCAGCGGACGAGGCGCCAAGCGTGTGTGTTCCAGTACGCGTGTGAACCGTGACGACATGGTGTGACCCAGGTGATCGAGCCACATGGCGTCCAGAGGGCCTGAATGCTATCCATACTGCCTGGCGTACGGGACTTCCCTGCCTCGAGGCAGAGCACACGACTGGGATCAACGAGAACCACATCTGTCCAGCCTACCTGCCTCTGCGTGGTGGGCATCCGAGGATCCGGTCCGACCGAGGTCCCTAGTGGGAGCACAGCCGCTCCTCTCTCTCTCTACCCTACCCTGCTCCCTCCTCTCTCTCTCCTCCACCCACTCTCTCTGGAGAACGTTCTCCTGAAAACACTGCTCTATCTGACCACCCTCTCTCCTCTCTAGTTCTATCTGTCTCTCTGTCTCGCTCTCCCTCTCCCTCTCACCACCCAAGCGGTACCAGACGCCATCAAGATGTGCCAGCGTCTGCGGGCTATCACGTGCGCATGGTGACGGGCACGACACTCAACACGGCCGCGCCATCGCGCTCCAAGTGTGGCATCTGCTGCCGGCGACGACTTCCGTGCATGGAGGCAAGAGTTCAACAGACGGATACGCAACGAGAGGGAGAGAAGGTACACACCTGGTCCACACCTCGGTCACACCAGGACACACTGGTCAACAAGGACAACGGAACAACCAGGACCACCTGGTCAAACTGGTAACACCAGGTCCACCTGGTCACAACGGACAAACATGGACACAACTGGTAACACTTGTCAACACATGGTCACACCTGGAAACACCTGGTCACACCAGGACCACACAGGACCACACCTGGACACACCTGGACACACCAGGACAACCTGTCAACCTGGTAACCAGGTCACACATGGACAAACATGTCACAACTGGCACACCCTGGTAAAACTGGACACACCTGGACCAAAACTGGTCACACCGACACATGGTCAACCCACCACAATGGACACACCTGGAAACACTGGTCAACCACTGGTAACAACATGAAACACGGAACACATGGTAACACATGGTACACCAGGACACACCGGCACACCTCCATTCCTATAACGGCGTTCTCATTTATGCCTCTGTCTCCCAGATCGAACAGAAGCCTCGATAAGATTGCCCAAGTCGGTGCTGGCCGCT
>CAEFZP010002294.1:0-30000 GCA_903064625.1 Mallotus villosus | reverse complement strand
AGTCCTGAGCCACAGTAACAGTGTTATGGTCTACAAGGCTATAGCCATCATGTCACATAGTGTTATAATGTTTACATTTAGTATGTACTGAGTATGCTGACCTCATCAATCATTCGCACACCGTTTTAGGCAGTCGGTGTTTGACAGTAGAATATGTACAGGGTTGATTGGTTTGGCCATAAAGATCTACATAAAGATCTTTCTCTTGTTATTGGTCGAGGCATCAGGCGATGTCATCGGCGAGGTCATGTGATCCGAGGACAGGCCCGAATACAGAGGCTGCTTCCTGTTTCTCCAGATCACCATGGCAACACGCACCAGGAACAGGACGCAGGCCAGAGCCAGCAGCACCGCTGGAGACGACGACACCAACATTATTTATGATTATAATCACTCACAAATACTATGCACACGCACAGAGTCAATTGCACAGCTAGTTGATTCAGATTCTGTGATCTGATTCTTTAGTTGACTGAATCTCTGTAGTGTGTGATGCGTTTCAGGGCCAGCGACCCCTCACCGGAGAAGATGGCGTTGGCGGAGGGGTTGCTAGGGTCGTAGTTCTTGGACACGATTCCCGCCAGAGCGATGATGACCACGGGGTAGATGGTCAGGATGTAGCGGACGTAGCGATCCAGAACAAAGTTCTCCAGGATGAACCTAGAACACGGAGAACACGGAGAACCCAGACCATCACTGGAACGTCCAGACAGCCACACATGCTACACACACGCTACACACACACGCTACACACACGTACACACACGCTACACACACGCTACACACGCTACACACACAGTACACACACTGCACACGCTACACACACGCTACACACACACAGCACACGCTACACACACACTACACACACGCTACACACGCTACACACACGCTACACACACACTGCACACACGCTACACACACGCTACACACACACTGCACACGCTACACACACGCTACACACACACTACACACACGCTACACACACGCTACACACACACTGCACACGCTACACACACGCTACACACACACTGCACACGCTACACACATGCTACACACACACTACACACACTACACCACGCTACACACGCTACACACGCTACACACACGCTACACACACGCTACACACACACTGCACACGCTACACACACGCTACACACACACTGCACACGCTACACACACACTACACACACACTACACACGCTACACACTACACACGCTACACACACTACACTTAATACACACACACCTACTAATACCCCTCCTCCACCTAACACCCCCTCTCTCACCAGCCCAGCACTCCCAGCAGCAGAGCACACAGGGAGACGGTTCCTGCTGTGTCCAGGGCCACGCCCTCCACGCCAAGCACCACGGACAAGTTCAGCAGGGTGGCGATACACGTCCAGGTGGTGTACAGAGACACGCCGTTCTGGACCTGGAGAGAGAGGAGACGAGGGGAGAGGAGAGGAGAGGAGAGGAGGAGAGAGGAGAGGAGAGGAGAGGAGACGAGGGGAGAGGAGAGAGAGAGGAGAGGAGGAGGAGAGGGAGAGGAGAGGAGAGGAGAGGAGCGTAGAGGAGGGTCGCGAGAGGGAGGGCGTGGAGAGGGAGAGGAGGCTGGATCGAGCGAGCTGAGCGATGACGAGCGTCGTAGCGGGAGCTTTATGGGGAGGTAGGGATCGAGAGGAGAGGGTGAGTAGCGAGACGAGGGTCTATACGAGAGGAGAGGATGGGAAGCTTAGACGATGAGTTGCATACGCAGAGGATCGTGGGGAGTAGACGACTTTGTGAGGAAACGATGGGAGAGGACATGCGTCAGGTTGTTAAAGTGTTTTCTTTCTACTTTTGTCCAGCTCAGTCTGTCTGTAGACACAACAATGTGTGTGTGTCTGTGTGCGTCTCTGTGTGTGTGGTGTCTGTGTGTGTGTGTGTGTCTGTGTGTGTGTGTGTGTATGAGAGTGTGTGTGTGTGTGTGTGTGTGCGTCTGTGTGTGTGGTGTGTGTGTGTGGTGTGTGCGTCTGTGTGTGTGTGTGTGTGTGTGTGTGTCTGTGTGTGTGTGGTGTCTGTGTGTGTGTGTGTGTGTGTATGAGAGTGTGGTGTGTGTGTGTGCGTCTGTGTGTGTGTGTGTGTGTGTGTGTGTGTGTGTGTGTGTGTGTGTGTGTGTGCGTCTGTGTGTGTGTGTGTGTGTCTGTGTGTGTGTGTGTGTTGTGTGTGTGTGTATGAGGAGTGTGTGTGTGTCCTGTCTGTGTGTGTGTGTGTGTGTGTGTGTGTGTGTATGAGAGTGTGTGTGTGTCTGTCTGTGTGTGTGTGTGTGCGTCTGTGTGTGTGTGTCTGTGTGTTGTGCGTGTGTGTGTGTGTGTGTGTCTGTATGCGTCTGTGTGTGTCTGTGTTGGTCGTGCGTGTGTGTGTGTGTTCCTACCAGTAGTCGCAGGCACAGCAGGTCTCTGGGTGTGTGAGTCTGAGCCAGACTCCGTACAGATCCACAGCGTAGCAGGAGAACAACACCATGCAGCAGTTAGTTCCTAACATCAGAGACAGCACCACCAGGGCAGCCCACATGAGCCTGCAACACAGGGGTCAGGGGTCAGGGGTCAGGGCTCGCTCCGAGGTCCTACCCCAGGACAGCCAACCAGGCCACAGTACAGGGTGAGGGGTCAGGGGGGGGGTCAGGGGGGGTCGGGGGTCAGCCTTACTCTCTGTCCCAGAGCAGAAGCCACACCATGTTGAGCACCATGTTGGAGATCCAGCAGATGTAGAACCCATAGGGCAGCACAGCCTGGCTCCAATACCTGCACACACAGAACAGGTACACACACACACACACACACAGGACAGGTACACAGACACACACACACACACACAGGACAGGTACACAGACACACACACACACACAGAACAGGTACACAGACACACACACAGGACAGGGTCACATACACAGACAGACACACAGGACAGGGTCATATACACACAGGACAGGTTACACAGACACATGATGTAGGTGAGTGTGAGTGCAGGTGTTCAGGTGTGGTGTTCTGGCAGAGGTAAGAGGCCATGTGTGTGCAGGTGAGCAGGCCTACCCTCTGAAGAGGCTGGAGGCCAGGTACAGCACCATGGCAGTCAGCCAGCTGTAGATGAGCCCCCAGATAGAGAAGGTCCAGCCTGCAGGAGTTATGTCTCTCTCATACTTCTTCGACACGTTCCCTGTGCTGGTGTGAAACGGACCTGGAGGGAGGAGAGGGAGGGAGGAGAGGAGGTGGGTGGGAGGAGAGGAGGGGGTGGGAGGGGAAGTAGTGAGGAGTGTGAGATGAAGAGGGGGGGAAGAACGGAGGTGGAGACGAGTGAAGAGGGGGTGATGGAGAGGTGAAGGAAGGACCGGAGATATTGTGGTGGTAGGGGGTGAGGGAGAGAAAAATAGAATATGGTATTTTTCTTAAACACGAGTAGAAGTAGGCCTACAGTACTGTAGTACAGTATAACGTAGCCTACTGTTAGGTGAGAAACGTCACCACTGTGTATAATGAGCAGCTCAATATTTACGCGAACGGCTTCTTAATCAGTATTTAAACTTTGTGACAGTTCTACTCACAAGTCCAAGGCAAGCGCAGCCCAAGTCAACAATAACGTTTTGTAACCTACAGGTGCGCTCGTTATCACACAGACCATCACAAACAGAGGTACTCACCCGTCCCTGCTCCTGCCAGAGCGTTAACGACTAGAGCTGCGATATAAACAACCGCCGACAAGACGATCAGGATGACCCGGTGGAGACTATAACCTTCCATTTTATCCGCAAAATTCTAGTTTAGCCCGTCACGAACTGATGTATCCTAGCCTAGTAACGCAACTACTGAAATCAGAGGTGTAGTAAACATCATATATAGCCTACAAGAGCTGTTCCTCCCACAGACATGGTCCGCAGGGCACGCCTTAGCTGGGCTGAGGAGTCATCTATATACACTATTAGGCACTTTTGGGGTTTGTCTACTTCCTACTTCTTCTGTAATGGTTTTTTTGTTTACTTTTTCATGCATTCTAGCGTGAGGAGAAGAGAGGAGGGGAGAAATGATTATTTCTCATGTATTTAAGTGTTCGATAACGTCAAAAACGTATCAACTACACCACACATTTATCCGAAAAACTCAACAATTAGCCTAACGTAAATGAGTTATGAAAACAGAGAAGGAGGGGGGTAGGGAGTGACTGTTGACAGGGAGTGACGTAAAGATGACACAGCGTGGTCACATAACCCGCCTGCCCTGCCTTTACATAAGTGACAGTTTTTAAAGAACAACGAGTCACTATCTGAATGGATTCTGCGGTGATTAAACTTAATGTCCACACACCCAGAGTTAACTATCGGAGATGGCGAGGCCTTTGTATAGAAAATGATTTTCGTAGTTGAAAGTAGACCTGTAGCCTATAGGCTATAGCTACACCTCATGGAGGGATATATCAGGGCATATACCTTGGTAGGAGAACATTCGACTCCTTTGGATGTCATTCTGCTAAATACAAATGAAGGCTATCGATTCTGTGTAGTTGGGGGGCGGTCCACGGGGTTTGTGGGAAGGATGGGAGGAGGGGAGTGTGAGGTAGGCGTGGATGGAGTCGGGAGTATTTTGGGGTGGAAGGTTTGTTGCAAAAGGTATGACTATAACTCATCTGTTATGTCTGGGTTAGCCCTTGTTGTTGCTTAACCAGATCTTCCTGTAACACTGACCAAACGGGAAAACCAAGATTCACCACGGACTTTATGGTGATGCCTTTTTCTTCTTCTTTTTTTTCTACCACTATCAGTTCAATATGTACATCCATAGAAAATCTTAAACCAAAAAATAAAATAAAAAGTTATGCACGAACAAAGATTTCAGAACGATACAAACCTACATAGCCTACTTTAAATGTATGGCTATGTAGTATCCTGAAGTAACCACTAGGTGTCGTTCGTGTGTGTACAACAGTTGTGTCCTTACATTCCCCCCAAATGGAATGCTGTGCCCCCTCAAAAAAGAATGTTGTTAAAGTATAAATAAGAAATACTGGCATTGGCTATACATTTAATAACAAGATGGCTGCACTTTCCTGTAGAATATGCAGGTCTGCTCTTATTTTGACTCTCATACATGCTTTGTAAATGCGTGCCCCCCTTGTGAAAAAAATGCCCCCCCATTGATTTCGTGGGGGGGCGCATCACTCAAAACGGTTGGTTACTCACCTTTGCCGGCTCCCGCAAGACCGTTAACGACCATAGCAGCAATATAAACAAGCACCGACATGACTATAAAGATCATACGGGAAATACTATAGTCTTCCATTTTAAACAGTTCTCCGAAGGTCTTCTCTGTCATGAAAGGATATGTAACACTTGAAAATCCAGCTTGGCCACAACTTGAAATGAAACTAACAGACAGAGTCAGATGTAAACACTAGCTTCTTCCTGTTTGTGTATCATCATCGGTTCTTTTTTATTGATATATTAGCGCCATCTACTGGGCGGGAGGAAGTTCTATAAACACAGGGAGTAGGAAATAATGTAGATTATTATGATGTGTTAAGAATTAAATCCCGGTAATTTTCGAACTGCGGTCCGTGAATCTGCAATATAAAGTAGAGCTACACTGGTAATGTCAATCACCATTACTGAGCAGACCATTTTGTTGTGATGGTGATGTCACACATCTTTCGAGCAGGTAGTATGCTCAAATAGAGACAGGAATACACTTATACATGCACATCCACACACGCAAACTCGATTCACTCAACGAAAACTCAACGATTTTGACGTATTTGACACATTGCAACACACTATAAAATAAAGTGATGAAAAAAAATATTTATTTTTAGTACATTTTTTTAAATGTTGTGACACACGTCTTGCCTCAAGTTGTTGGGTTTAACCTTAAAACATATTTATATAGAGTGATGCAATAGAGATATAGCAGTGACCACAATATTACAGGCTATTATATTTAACTAAACTAACTAACTTTTAAAGCTCATGCAGATAGGCCTACATAAAACGGAGTTTTCAGCACCCAAGACAGTTGAGCTGGACAATTATTTAGAACCACAAAATATTATAGAATGTTGTCATTGGTATCATCCATAGCTGTCGATACAGCACCTATTTTGTCTAGGACTTTCACCAGGACATTCTGGGCATCGTCAGCCAGCTCATTCAGACACTTCTTAAGCAACATGAAGGTGGTTCCAAATGAAAGGCTTCCTGCCAAGATGGAGCCTACAACCGGCAGGGCACGTAGCCCCTCCTCTATAAGATAAGCTGTACCTCCAATGCCTACCGATGTTAGTAGTTTTAACATTACACATGTGTTGATTCCATTATTGAGAGGAGACTTCAGAACTGCTTTCAGTTCCTCCACTTCAATGCCTACTCTGACAGCAAGCCTCTTAAGGGACTTCGGATCAAGACCAAATGCCTTGCGGTACCGTTGGACCTCACAAACAAGAATGGGAACATCAATAGCTAATGAAAGGCCTGGGACGGGAATAAGCCCCCCTACGCCTGATGCTATTGCTAGTTTCCAGATTCTGTCTTGGAAAGATTTCTTCTTTTTCTGGTGAACCTCCAGGCTGATGTTAGGGAGGGACATCAGCAGAGCATCTTTCTTGTGAGAGGGAAGATCTTCCTCCAGTTTAGTCACCAGTGCAGGAAAATCATACTCCTCCAGGTGAAAGCTTGAAATCAGGAAGACAGTTGGAGACGTAATACCTTGTTTCTCCAACCCTGTATAAACAAAATGTAGTTAATATTGTGATTAACCTCATATTACAAAACTCCAAAACAATGTTACTATAGAAAAGTCTAGGTACTGTGTACAGTTTGCCCCAAAGACTTTAATGAACCATGACCTATTTTTGAACAAAATAATCGATGCAAAGTTTAGCCAAACCTTCAATGCAGTTATTTTTGATCTCCTGTTTTGTTGCTTCCTCATTGAAAGACTTCTTTCTTCTCTCGTTGTCCAAGCTGTTGTCAATCTTGGAGCGAACAAAGTAGAACTTCTTTTTCTTTTTCTGGATCTCCAATGCTAGTTTAACATCATTTTCTTTGAAACGATCTGTCGAGACTATGATGAAAAAATCATAGCGATCAAATTGAACTTCTTTTAGGTAGTCTTTTGCTGTGAAATTTGGAGTTCCAATACCAGGAAGATCCCACAGCTGGACATTAGGGTAATATGGATGAGGATAAGATGTTGGTTCAGAGGTTGTTTCCACAACTCCAGTCTTAGCAGAACCCTCATCTTCATCCCCCAACCCTCTGTAGGCGTTAACAAAAGTTGATTTACCAGAACCACATTCCCCTGTGATGGCGATGTCCAGAGTTACATTGTCCAGGTCATCTAAATGCTTTTTCATCTTGCCTGCAGCTGCGGGCAGACCATTCTTGTCTAGTTCTTCTTTAAATTCCTCTTCCACAGTTTCAGCAGAACAATCTGGAGTGTCCATGGTTATCTTTGAATGTGAAACTTCTTTGACGTTCAGTTGCAGGTGTAGTAGGCTGTGTGTCTAGTCTGTGGAAGAATATGGTCTGTATTTATAAGGCCCATGATGGTCAAGGACCTCCCATCTCTGGGTGTTAACATTTACTATGTTACATAACCAAGTAGGCTGGATAGTTATAAGAAGTTAGACTATTTACAAGAAATTAGAACTGAAACCCCCTCGTTCTCAGGTTCCTTTCTGGTGGTCTAGCATGCAGCCGTGAGAGCAGTGGTGGACTAAAAAAAACCATCAAAGATCATTTTAATGCAAATTAAGCTGCACGTAATATAATATTATGTAATACAATACATTGGATTCATGTTGTTATTTAGTTTGGGTCAACATAAGATGCATATTTTCTCCACTGGTAGGGTACCCTAGAAGGGACTTGTTGAGAATTTCAGTGCCCAGTCTGACATTGTGTTGTTTTGTAATTCATACTGCGCACAAGCAAACTATGCTTTTTCGTAAGGACTCACCTGTGTTCGCGACACGTCTAACCTATCCTTCTAGATCGGCAACTCACTGGACCACATGGAACTCACTGGACCACATGGAACTCACTGGACCACATGGAACTTTGACGAAAGATTTCCTTTGTTCTATATTCCATTGACGTCGACAACGGAACTGTGACTCTTCTTCTTCAAACCGACAATAGTAACAGAGACATTGCTACATTTCTTACAATCGCCATTAACATGTGACATTGGTCACAGGTAAACATTAATTGACATTAATTCACATTAATGTTTGACTTAGTTTACAAATGATTCGACCTAACTCTCGTTAGGATTCGTTACACTTGACTGTCCACCATTGTTCTAAAGACGCATCTCTCTCCCTTCCCACGCACTCTACACTTTTGTTAGTTTATCAGACTTTATGAGCCTAGAAACTGCAGCATGTCAAGGACTGCAGCATGTCAAGGTCAGCATAGAGGTGGTAGGACAACATGCTGAACAGCTGTTGATCATTTCAAGAGAGCATACTTCAGTGTGTTACCGTGACTACCCCTCCTCTTCATACTTCAGTGTGTTACCGTGACTACCCCTCCTCTTCATACTTCAGTGTGTTACCGTGACTACCCCTCCTCTTCATACTTCAGTGTGTTACCGTGACTAACCCTTCTCTTCATACTTCAGTGTGTTACCGTGACTACCCCTCCTCTTCATACTTCAGTGTGTTACCGTGACTACCCCTCCTCTTCATACTTCAGTGTGTTACCGTGACTACCCCTCCTCTTCATACTTCAGTGTGTTACCGTGACTACCCCTCCTCTTCATACTTCAGTGTGTTACCGTGACTACCCCTCCTCTTCATACTTCAGTGTGTTACCGTGACTAACCCTTCTCTTCATACTTCAGTGTGTTACCGTGACTACCCCTCCTCTTCATACTTCAGTGTGTTACCGTGACTACCCCCTCCTCTTCATACTTCAGTGTGTTACCGTGACTAACCCTTCTCTTCATACTTCAGTGTGTTACCGTGACTACCCCTCCTCTTCATACTTCAGTGTGTTACCGTGACTACCCCTCCTCTTCATACTTCAGTGTGTTACCGTGACTAACCCTCCTTCATACTTCAGTGTGTTACCGTGACTACCCCTTCTCTTCATACTTCAGTGTGTTACCGTGACTACCCATCCTCTTCATACTTCAGTGTGTTACCGTGACTACCCCTCCTCTTCATACTTCAGTGTGTTACCCGTGACTACCACCCCTCCTCTTCATACTTCAGTGTGTTACCGTGACTAACCCTCCTTCATACTTCAGTGTGTTACCGTGACTACCCCTCCTCTTCATACTTCAGTGTGTTACCGTGACTACCCCCCCTCTTCATACTTCAGTGTGTTACCGTGACTACCCCTCCTCTTCATACTTCAGTGTGTTACCGTGACTACCCCCCCTCTTCATACTTCAGTGTGTTACCGTGACTACCCCCCCTCTTCATACTTCAGTGTGTTACCGTGACTACCCCCCCTCTTCATACTTCAGTGTGTTACCGTGACTAACCCTTCTCTCATACTTCAGTGTGTTACCGTGACTACCCCTCCTCTTCATACTTCAGTGTGTTACCGTGACTACCCCTCCTCTTCATACTTCAGTGTGTTACCGTGACTAACCCCCCCTCTTCATACTTCAGTGTGTTACCGTGACTACCCCCCCTCTTCATACTTCAGTGTGTTACCGTGACTACCCCTCCTCTTCATACTTCAGTGTGTTACCGTGACTAACCCCCCTCTTCATACTTCAGTGTGTTACCGTGACTAGCCCTCCTCTTCATACTTCAGTGTGTTACCGTGACTACCCCCCCTCTTCATACTTCAGTGTGTTACCGTGACTACCCCTCCTCTTCATACTTCAGTGTGTTACCGTGACTACCCCTCCTCTTCATACTTCAGTGTGTTACCGTGACTAACCCTCCTCTTCTTCCAGAACATTCCCACCCTGGGCACGGTTGCCATAACGATGGCGCTGCATAACTGTGATGAGGTGGCGGTGGCGGGGTTTGGTTACGACATGAACACGCCCCACGCACCCCTCCACTACTACGAGACCGTCAAGATGTCCGCCATCAAGGAGGTAACTCCTCTCTCTCTTCCTCTCTCTCTTCCTCCTCCTCTCTCTCTCTTCCTCTCTCTCTCTTCCTCCTCCTCTCTCCCTCTCTCTCCTCCTCTCTTCCTCCTCTCTCTTCCTCCTCCTCTCTCCCTCCTCCTCTCTCTCCTGCTCCTCTCTCTCTCTTCCCTCCTCTCTCTCTCTTCCTCCTCTCTCTCTCCCTCCTGCCTCTCTCTTCCTCCTCTCTCTCTCCCTCCTCCTCTCTCTTCCTCCTTCTCTCTCTCTCTCTTCCTCCTCTCTCTCTCTCTCTCTCTCTTCCTCTCCTCTCCTCCTCTCTCCTCCTCTCTCTTCTCCTCCCTCTCTCTCTCCTCCTTCCTCCTCCTCTTCTCCTCTCTCTCTCTCCTCCTCCTCCTCTCTCTCCTCTCCCTCTCTCCTCTTCCCTCTCATCTCCTTCCTCCCTCACTCATCTCTGGCGGTCTCGCGTCCTCCGGCGTACTCTGCCTCGCTCGAGGCAATCAATCTCTCTCTCTCTCAGATCTCATGGGGCTCCGGAAACTCATCAGAGGTTTAGTCGCTCTCTCTCTCTCAGCACTCTCTCTCTCCTCTTCTCTCTCTCAATCTCTCTCTTTGGTATCCCTCTCCTCCGTCTCTCTCTCTCTCTAACTCGCTCTCCCCGTCTCTCTCTTCCGTCCTCTCTCATCTCTCTCTCCTCCTCATCGCTCTCTCCTCCTCTCTCTCCTGCTTCCTCCTCCTCCATAATTATGAGAGCTGCCTGTCGTGTGTGTGTGTCTGCTGTTTTTATGTGTGGGTATGTGAGGGTGTATGGGGTGTGTGGTGTGCGTATGTGTGTGTGTGGTGCAGGCAGGTGCGTATGTGTATGTATGTGTGTGTGGTGTGTGTGTGTCTGTTCTGTGTGTGTGGTGTCTGTCTGCTGTGTTTATGTGTGGGTGTGTGGTGTGTGTGTGTGTGTGTGTCGTGTGTGTGTGTGTGTGTGCGTGCGTGTGCAGGCGGGTGTGTTGTGTGTGATGTGTGTGTATGTGTGTGTGTGTGTGTGTGTGTGTGTGCAGGCAGGGTGTGTAGACACACTCGCGCAGCGTCTCATCTCCTCCCAGAAGGTCTCCATGACTGGTCTCCCCTCAGGTCCTCTCTGGCTCCTGCTCTCCAACCATCATCATCCATGGCTGGTTGGTCCACGTCCTCACTTTCATAATAATATTCGTACAAATCTCTGTTTCTATTGGTCTCTTGTGATGACTTTCTGGAAGTATTTCTGAGCTGAACTAGAAACTGTGGAGTATAGGGTTCTAACACTTGGACACTTCCTCCCTGAGCAACTGATGTCATATCCTCTTTCTGTGGCCTTGCAGTGGTGGCCATGTTTTTTGGGGGTGGGTCAGCAGTCTTTGCTCCTCCCCCAGCCTTGGGCTACGGGCGTCCTGATTGGCTATCTGATGTGGGTGTTCATCCTTAGGCTCCTCCTCACTCTCCACAAACGAGGCTGCATCAAAACATGTATGTAACATGTATGTAACGTGTGTGTGTGTGATACGCATGTAACATGTATGTAAGGTGTGTGTGTGATACGCATGTAACATGTATGTAAGGTGTGTGTGTGATACGCATGTAACATGTATGTAAGGTGGTGTGTGTGTGATACGCATGTAACATGTATGTAAGGTGTGTGTATGATACGCATGTAACATGTATGTAAGTTGTGTGTGTGATACGCATGTAACATGTATGTAAGGTGTGTGTGTGATACGCATGTAACATGTTTTGTAAGACGTGTGTGTGATGTCTGTACTGCAGACAGCACGATGAGGCTCTTCGTCTCAGAGAATGTTGTTGTTTTGATGTGGTCATCTATGTTGTTGTTGATTTGATGTGGTCATCTCATTTCCACAGCATCTGATGAACAGCACAGGATTCTGTCTAACCAATGGGAGACCGGTTGCTGGGTAAGACATAAAACCCAGCATATTGACATGAAAAAAATACTTTTGGTCTGGTCTGGTCTGGCCTAGTTTGGTTTGATCACTCTCTCACCCTTTCAATCTCTTCCTCTGTTAGAATTCCCTTCTCAAGATGGCCGCCCTGGCCACCCTGGTTCTGGGTAACGCTGGCTTCCTGGTGGCTCTGCTCTCCTGCATCGCCGCCCTCTGAGGAGACCCACAGGAGGAGTTCCACAGACAGGATCAACACCTACATCATCCACACCAGATTAGAACAGCCTCGCTCAACACAGTCAGACCCTTCACCATCACTGTATGAAACCAGAGGTTAAATCATTATTAGAATCAGAATCAGACACTATTAAACTGGAAGGGAGTTATCCTTTCCTTTTCTTCCTGTCTCTCTCTCCCACCCTCCTTCTCTCCTCCCATCCCTTCGTCTCTCTCCCACCTCTCCTTCTCTCTCTCCCACCTCTCCTTCTCTCTCTCCCACCTCTCCTTCTCTCTCTCCCACTCTCTCTCCTCTCCTCTCCTCTCTCTCTCCCCACCTCCCTTCTCTCTCTCCCTCCCTCCCGCGTTCTCTGTCTGCCTCTGCAGTTTGCAGCTAAACCAGTTCTGTTAAATACAGATGCTGAACTTGAGCCATGCCATGAGGAGATTACTGGGGTATTTTAATCCCACGCCTTGTCCCAGAGAGGAGGCGACTCTCCTCTCGTCCAGCATCTTCATCTTACAAGGAATCCACCATTTACCCTATTTATTATTGAAGACTTGATGTATAATTAAATGATGATGTATAATTAAAACTGCTCTCTGCATTGAACCAACCTGCCTCTCTGAGGAACGATGTCTCCTATAGTGAATTCACACTAATAATATAGTGAAGGTATAGTTATCAGATATACAGTCTATAGTTATAATATGTATAGTGAATGTACAGTTCTAGTTTCTGGAAGAGAAAGGGGGACATGGAGAACGCTACACTCTGAAAACAGAACCTTGTAGATCTGGTCTGCAGGAACAGGAGGTTCCTTTCCAGCACCCCCCACGGTTCCTCCATGTCAGAATGGAACTAACTGGGATTCTGAACAGCGTCATAATGCACCGAAGAGGATTCTATCAGGCACCTAGAGATTCTCTGTATAGAATCTGTTTCTGAGGGTTCTAGATTGTTCCGTGTGATTCTATATGACACGCTCTTGTTGTCAGCGTGTGAACATGCGTAGGGGAAGTGACACGTCTCTCTCATCACATCTGGGTCCATTAGGGGCGGGACACATCGGAGTGTTACGTAAGAGACTGGGACAGCAGCCTCTCCTGCAGCATCCACAACATGACCTCCATGTCAATAATCCTATCAACTAAGCACACACACACACACACACACTCATATACTCTCTCTCTCTCTCTCTATCATTCTCTCTCTCCTCTCTCTCTCTTTATCATTCTCTCTATATCATTCTCTCTCCTCTCTCTCTCACTCCAGCACGCACACACATTTGTTGCGCAATGGAATGGAAAAAAAAGTCCTTTCAATATTGTCAACTTTAATTCATTTCGCAAAAGTATTCTTCCACTGCAAACAATGAAAACTACAAACGAAAAATAGAACCGGCATGAGACAACTGAACACCAAAACAAAACTGAAAATCGTAAACGCAATAATACTGTAAAACAATAATAATAATATTAATACCTAGGAGCTGAACCAGACTGGCTGAAAACAGCAAACAAGCCGACAAAGCTACAAGGATGTAGTCGATCAACCAGGCCACCAAGTCGATCGACCAGGCCTTCCAACCAGGCCTTCCAACCAGGCCTTCCACACTGCGAGCCAATAGCAAGTCAGAGCAGATTACACTGAACTGTCTCATGAAGTTAAAGTGCGTTTGATTTGACTCTCGGTTGACACTTCTAGGACTGAGCAGAACTTGGGCTAATTGTACTAGGTAACCTAAATCAAAAGCGCCCCAAGCTAATAGCAGGGCAGTGTACATGACGATGAGTTAAGGTGAGTTGATTTGAACCTCGGGTGACACTTATGGGTCACATGTTCTCGGTGCACTTGATGCGGTCAATGGGGTGCATGCGTGTGTTGGGTACAATTTAGGAGGTACCATAAATCAAGTGCACTCCAAGTCTTGGTATTTTACAGTGTTTGGCCTGGCTGACTCTAACGCAGCTACTAAAGCTATGTTGAGGATTCATTATTACTTATATAAACATGTCAAAACACACTAAAAATATAGTAGTATATTTTAGTCATGTGTTATATGCCCAAATCAGAGATTTTAATAACCCGATATTAAACCAAATGATTCCTACAGTACTTTGTATTTCTGGAACCATTTGGTTATAACCTGGGATTATTTTAATCTGTCGTGTGTAACATTATCACGTCATCAAAACATGTCATTTCACTGGCAGCAGCTGGGCACATCATTTATAGCACAACATCATCATGGTCTTCATCACAGAGTTTATGCTTAGATTAAATACGAAAATACCATAATATATTTTCTCCTTCGTGAATCAATACGGTACATAAAATAGGTACAAATCTTCACTAGACAATATCGTCAGCAAATTCACACCAGCAATCAGAAGTCTTTCAAAATCCAGACGGTTATTGGGATCTGTCAGTAGTCAAGTTAAATAATCGTCCTTCGTCAACTTTGTTTCACTATAAATATTGCAGTCAATATATTATATATTTATTCAGTACAGTAAATTCAAGTTGTATCGATAGTAAAAATGTAACATCTAGAAAAGTTCAGGAAATATTGGCAATAAAAGAAGCTGTTGGCTAGTTCTCATTCATCCTCCAACCAGGATCTCCCAGTTCCTGACCCCTGACCCCTGACCCTGTGACCCCTATGACCCCTATGACCCCCCATGACCCATCACCCCAAGCACAAATCAGTTCATCAATCCGAAGAACGTACTTGTGTTCTTGAGAAGAACGTTCTTGATGAGAATGGTCTCGCAAGATGGCGTGCACACCCGCGAGTGTTGGAGGGAGAACACATCATTCTGGATCAGTCGCGTTCTCTGGATTGGAACAAATCTTGGCCTTGAAAGATGACGTCAAACAAGTTCACGAGAACACAAGAACGGAACATAACGTGGAATGGTAAACAGCCTCTGAGTCAACTGGCAAAAGCAACATGGCCGACCCTTCAGCTGAAGACAGGGCTTAGCATCACTATGTTACCCCGGTTACCATCTCCCCAGATCTGACGAGTCACAGGAGCCTGGTTCAGAAGGACCAGGCCACAAGGTCATCAGCTGTTCTCGCTAGCCGGATGTTGATTGGCCCGTCTGTCCAGAGTCGCCCCTCAGTCCTTGCTGTGATTGGCCAGCAGGCTGGCCTCCCAGCGCTGGGCCAAGGCGCTCTGTCGGCGAGAGACAGCGAAAGCAGGGGAGGAGGCGGGGGAGGGGGAGGAGGCGGAGCAGGACAGCGAGGAAGGGAACTAGGGAAGAGAAGGGAAGTTCACCTGTAGAACTGCAGCCAGGGCCCAGGGAGCACACAGGTGAAGAGGGAGACAGGTGGATGAAGATGGAGTAGGAGATGGATGGAGTAGGAGAGGGATGAGATGGAGTAGGAGATGGATGGAGTAGGAGAGGGATGAAGATGGAGTAGGAGAGGATAAGATGAGTAGGAGATGGATGAAGATGGAGTAGGAGATGGATAAGATGGAGTAGGAGATGGATGAAGATGGAGTAGGAGATGGACAGATAGAAACAGAGATGTTGTAGGAGATGGAGAAGAAGGGAATAGAGGTGAAGGTATAGATGGATATGAAAACAGGACGGATGATGAACATGTTCATTAAGAGGAGATGAGGACAGAGATGAGGACAGAGATGAAGACAGAGAGGAGGACAGAGATGAGGACATGAACAGACACAGAGGGTGTGAAGGATGATGATGAAAGATGAATAACAGATGGACGAGAGATGAGTCGGATGAGGACATATGGATGAGTGACGGATTGTGTTTCACATCCCAGATGAGTCATCCACAGAGCAGACAGAACCTGGTGACGAGACTACAGGTGTTTTCATCATGCTTGATTTGTGTCACAGTGCACCGCTGTGAGGACTTACCCTGTGGTCACATGACAAGGTGGAGCGGTCCATCTTGCGAACCCTGGAGGGGGAGGAGGGGGAGGACACACACCTCACCGGCACCTCTGAAACACACACACAGGGAGGAACCATCTGTAGTCACACCCCTGAGGGTCTCCTGTCATCTCTAGACATCCTCTCCTGTCATTTCCTCTCCTCTCCTGTCTCCCCTCCCACCCCACCACCACTCACCTCCTCTCTCCTCACCTAACCCTGTCTCCTCACCTCCTCTCTCCTCACCTAACCCTCTCTCTTTACCTCCTCTCTCCTCACCTAACCCTCTCTCCTCACCTCCTCTCGTCCTCACCTAACCCTGTCTCCTCACCTCCCGTCTCTCCTCACCTAACCCTCTCTCTTTACCTCCTCTCTCCTCACCTAACCCTCTCTCTTTGACCTCCTCTCTCCTCACCTAACCCTCTCCTCCTCACCTCCTCTCTCTCACCTAACCCTGTCTCCTCACCTCCTCTCTCCTCACCTAACCCTCTCTCTTTACCTCCTCTCTCCTCACCTAACCCTCTCTCCTCACCTCCTCTCTCCTCACCTAACCCTCTCCTCCTCACCTCCTCTCTCCTCACCTAACCTGTCTCCTCACCTCAACCCCCCCTGTCACCACCACCACTCACCCCCGCGGTCGTAGCCTAGCCCTCCAGCAGGCTGGGTGAGACCAGCACGGTGTCCGTATCTCTCCCTGGTGCCGGGCAGCTGCAGCTGGGCTCGCTGCCTCCTCCAGTCCTCCTCCCTCTGCCTCACCGCCCGGATCTCCTGTTCCACCAGCGACATGCTGCTCCGAGAACGCAGCTTGAAGAACGGTTGGAGCTGAACGTGCTCTCCTGCACCGTCTCCCCTCCCGCCCCTCCGCGCCGCCCCCCCCAGCCCGCGGAGCTCAGGCAGAACTCTGACGCACTCCGGATGATCAGGTTGGACGTCTCCAGGATGATGACGCTGGACGGGTCGATGTTCGGGGACCAATCGTTGAAGTGCGGGGGGCGTGGCTTGGGGAGAGAGGGGGAGGCCGTGAGGGCGTTGGCGGGGGCAGGCGGAGAAGGAGTCGGGTTCCAGATGATGACGTTGTTGGCTGACATCTCGTGGTAGACGGGGCGGGGGGAGGAGGGGGAGGGGGAGATGGAGAAGGTGGGGGTGCAGGGGCTGGCCCTCCTGCGGTCGTCTGGCTGGGCGTGGGGGTGCAGGGTGGAGGGTCTGGGCCTGGTCTGTCCATGGATCCTCTCCCGCGGAAGTTCTCTTCCCTCTCCAGAGTGAGGCGGATCTCTCTCTCCACCTGGTTCTCCGGCTCCTCGTAGGGGGAGCGCCCGCTCAGCTCGTCCACGCCGGAGTCCTCCGAACACGGGCTGAACGTGGCGTGGTGCAGGACGTCTCCTCCAGGATCCGCTTCCCCGGCGTGGGCGCTCAACGCTCCTCAAGGGCATGTACAGGAAGCTGTGACCTCCCTGGGCTCCTCCCACCCCTGACCCCGCCCTGACCCCAGGCTGGGGGAGGACCTGACCTTTGACCTGCTCCTCCATCTGGCGCCACTGCTGCCGATGCGCTCAGGAAGTCCACGTGTTCCTCGCTGACGTTCTCGCTGACGTTCTCCTGCAGGACGCAGTAGTCCTGGGGAACCCTGCGGTCAAGGTCGGAGGTGGAGGAGGAGATGGAGGTAGAGCGGAGGACAGGGGCTCGGCTGGAGACGTTACCCAGGCAGCCCTCCTCATCCTCGGGGATGAGACCCAGGCTGGAGGTCTGGGGGCTGGAGGTCTGGAGCTGGCGGGCCGGAGGGGGGCTGGACGGCTGTTCCAGAACGAGGGGCGGATCCGAGTCGCTGCCGCCATCTTGGATTCCCGCCTCCACCGCCCCTTCCTCGCCCTCTTCCTGTTGCCGGCGGAGACGGTTTTCCCCTGGTCGTCGACGTCGCTGTCCGACGACACGACGGCGAACTCCACCTGGAGGCAGTCGCTGAGGTCGTCGCGGTCGGGTCGTGACCCGAGCACGTTGAGGCGTCGGACATGACCTCTTCTATGATTGGCTGTTCCAGAAGGACGGACGCCGGGGAACGTCGACTGGGCGGGCTGTCATCGGCCTCCTCGAAAGAGATCCTCAACCTTGTATCCGACCCCTCCCCTCTCTTATCCTCTCCTCTCTCCTCTCCTCTCTCCTCCTCCTCCTCCCCTCTCTTATCCTCCCCTCCTCCTCTCCTCTCTCCTCCTCCTCTTCTCCTCTCTCCTCCTCTTCTTCTCCTCCTCCTCTCCTCTCTCCTCCTCCTCTTCCCCTCTCTCCCCTCTTCTTTCTCCTCCTCTTCTCCTCTCTGCTCCTCCATGTTTGGCCCTTCACAAGGTTCCTCTCCTCCTCAGACCCTAGGGCTTCTGGGTAATTCTCCTTTCCGAAGTTTTCAATCTCGGCCCAGCAGCCGAGGTCACCCGAGCTGCTGGTCTCCCATGGTGACGGACTGGCAAGTGAGTGCTGTTCATGTGTAGTGTGTGAGGAGTGTGTGTTCAGCGTGTGTTGTGTGTTGAGGTGTGTGTTCAGCGTGTGGTGTGTGTTGATGTGTGTGTTCAGCGTGTGGTGTGTGTTCAGCGTGTGTGTGTGTTGAGGTGTGTGTTTCAGCGTGTTGTGTGTGAGGAGGTGTGTGTTTCAGCGTGTTGTGTGTGAGGAGGTGTGGGTTCAGCGTGTGGTGTGTGTTGAGGTGTGTGTTGTGGAGATTCACTATCTGTTTGTTCTTTATCTTCTTCAACCCAGAAGTAGCTCTCTGTGGAGACATCATCATCATCATTATCATCACCTTCATCATCACATCTTCCTCTTCAGTATTTGAATCATCACCACCTTTAGCCAGGGCTTGAAATTAACTTTTTCCTCAGTGTCCCACAACTGTCCGAATTCTACTTTGTATTGTCCCGGATATAACCAACAGTGTCCCAAAATTTTTTCGTTGTCGCCCCCGCAGAGTATATATAATTTGATTATTTTTTGTCACTTACTCATCACACCATGGACTCTGGTCCACCATGTAAGTTTAAAATACTTATTCCTTTATTAAACATATGAATTAGTCTGAGGGTGCCAATGGCTTTGAAGAATGACACCCTAAACTCGTGATACTATCACAGATAGTGAATATCAACCTAAGGAGAACCATGAACTCTGATCTGTTGCATTAAAGAATTCTATTTTTTATTTTTCAATTTAATATTTGGATCTACTTGCCGATTAGGTAGACACAAAAACTACAACAACTGGAACATTACTCTCTCTTAAGTTCATAACACATTTTTCTCATACCAACGTTGATTGGCAAACTCGTCATTCTACAATTACCTTGCGACCCCCTTTGTACTCGGTACCCGATCTGACTGACGTTCTTGACCAAATAAATAAATAAAAGCATTGGCTCATGGACAAAAAAAAGTATGATTAGCCGCTAGCTTACGTTTTTGAAGCTAACGAATCTAGCTTAGTCCCTGACTGAACAAAGAAAATACAAAAATGACAGTACAAATGACACCTCTTAATCTAATCAACTGTATTTCACATGATTTTAGCAAACATCAAAATAACATTTCGGACGTTTGTAGCTGCTATGCATAATTGTAAGGCACACTTCAGTTGCTAGCGTTAGCTATCGCTGAGCACTGCTAGCTAACACTGTCACAGGCAACGAACTTGGAGAAGACGATGAATGATGAGTTGGGGTGTCGGGAGTCTGCAGTGTTTGGAGCTTGCCTTATTTGCTTTAGGAGGCTGTTTATTAGCCACCTCAGCATTTGTTGTTCTCCTTGTCGATTATATGGTCTGTCTATTACATACTTCTCTGTCTGCAGCAACTGACAGTAGAATGGATGACGTAGAATGCATTCTATGATTGCCCAATCGTGATTCGTGAGATGTCGCAAATGTAACTCGCCTTTCTAAAAGTAACGTCTATCTTTACTCATAATTAATGAATTTGCAAATAACGGCTGTTTGGAAGTAAGTTTACTTTTATTTATTTTTCACTGTCCCGGGATTGTCCCAGACAAAATACTTTGGTGTCCCAGAAGGATTTTTTATCGTCCCCGGACATCGGGACACCGTTAATTTCGAGCCCTGCCTTAGCAAGCACCCTCCTCTCCTCCTCCTCCCCCTCCTCTCCTCTCCTCCTCCTCCCCCTCCTCTCCTCCTCCTCCCCTCTTCCTCCCCCTCTCCTCCGCTCCTCCTCCTCCTCCTCCCCCTCTCCTCCTCTCCTCTCCTCTCTTCCTCCTCTCCTCCTCCTCCCCCCTCCTCTCCTCTCCTCCCTCCTCCCCCTCCTCCCCCCCTCTCCTCCCCTGCCTTCTCTCCTCTCCTCCTCCCCCTCCTCCTCCTCCCCCCCCCTCCCTTCCTCTCCTTCTCCTCCTCCTCTCCTCCTCCTCCCCCCCTCCCTTCTCTCTCTTCTCCTCCTGACAGAGTGGGAGGAAGTCACAGATATGAAGGTTTTGCAGCAGCTATGGCAACGCTGTGTGTGTGGGCCTCTGTGTGTGTGTGTGGGCTCACATGAGTGTGTGTTTGAGTGTGTGTGGGCTCACATGAGTGAGTGTGTATGCTTGGTGAGAGTATATTATTAAGGGGGTGTTTCAGCAGTGACTGAGCCAGACCCCTGCTAGTGACAGTAACATATGCTGCAGATGAAGCCTGTTTGGAGGACAGGAGAAAGGCCTGCACTGTGCTCTACACAATCTCTACCACAACAACTAGAATATCTACAATCTATTCTACAACAACTAGAATGTTTAGAATCTATTCCACAACAACTAGAATGTTTAGAATCTATACCTTTGGAACTAGAATCTCGAGGGAGATTCTATGATGAGGGATGGTGGGGGTGGTGGGGGATGGTGAGGGAGGGTGGGGGAGGGTGGGGAGGGAGGGGGAGGGTGGGGAGGGTGGGGGAGGAGAGGGAGGGTGAGGAGGATGAGGGAGGGTGGGGGAGGGTGGGGGAGGGTGAGGGAGGGTGAGGGAGGATGAGGGAGGACAGTCTTGTTTGGGTTACATCAGAAAAGAGAGACTTTCTCTCCCCCCCTCTATTTCTCACTCTCTGTTGCTTCCTATCTCTCTCCCTTTCTTTCCCTCTCTCTTTCTCCCACTCACTCGCTCTCTCCCTCCCTCTCTTCCCTCCCTCTCTCTCCTCCCTCTCTCTCCTCCCTCTCTCTCTCCTCCCTCTCTCTCCTCTCCTCCCCTCTCTCTCCTCCCTCTCTTTCTCTCCTCTCTCCTCCCTCTCTTCTCTCCTCTCTCCTCCTTACTGTAACACCTGTTCTCCTGCCTTGGCAGTCATCTAACCCACACATTTATTTAGAGAAACACAGCAACCATCTGATTCAATCAATACTGTTTACACGTCGTCTCACTAAACTACCTCTCTGTCTATTGATTGTGTAACAAATAGATCATACCGTTTACATGCACTATGCGAGGTATGTGGTAACCGTGGTAACACTGGTTTCCACCGCGACATACACACAGGTTGTCTAAATTCTGTCAAAGGGTGTGGATTCAGAGTCATGCACCGGAGCACCGCGAGCAATACATGCCAGGAATCGTGACAGACCGTTAAACTCACGCGCGGTATAGCCAAGCAAAAATCCAGTTTGTTCGTTTAAACGACCGTAGTTTCAAGCTACATTATGCGCATGCAGCACCGAACAATCTGCGTTTTACCTACCAGAAGCTTCCAACAGAGCAACCAGAAGGAGATCATCTCCAGTTTAGTCTGTCCGCCACATTGCGCAGCGAGATGCACCGGCAGCGCGGACAACCAAGCTGCCACCCGTCGCGAGTAAACCATAGGTTTGGTTGGGTGCGGCGCGAGAGGTAGTTAATGCGTGGGCGTCAGAGAGGACAGTTCGGGGCATCGATTTGCAAAAAACAAATTTGTCTGTGAAACGGAGCAGACGCGATATGTATTGGCAGAAACGCCACTGTAATGCAACGCATTCCTCCTCCTCGCTCGCTCGCGCTGGGCTGGTCTCTCTCTCTCGTACGTACACACACACATACACACACACACACAGCCTGCGCGCGCTTGCACCGGAGCAAAATGCTGCATTCCGTTATCGCCCTCGAGGCTCCGCCGTTTCCAGACCCACGATCGAACGTTGATGATGCCTGCACGCTTTGGAGCATTTTCGATTCCCCGACCAAGGTCACCACGCGCTCTGAATTCATTAGCTCGCTCTTCTCCCCAGTCCTCAGCGCGAGCCATGCCCTGCAGTGTACATCGCCTGACATCCTGGCACATGGTTCTGCCACATGTGGTCCCATCTCCATGTCACATGAACATGGGAGGGGTGGGAGGATGAACCAGGACTCTTAAGGAGGAGACATGGTTAGGTGAGGAGACATGGTCAGGTGAGAAGACAGGGTCAGGTGAGGAGACAGGGTCAGGTGAGGAGAGAGGAGGTAAGGAGAAGGGTTAGGTGAGGAGAGAGGAGGTAAGGAGACAGGGTTCGGTGAGGAGACAGGGTTAGGTGAGGAGAGAGGAGGTAAGGAGAGGATTAAGAAGACAGTAGGTAAGGAGAGGAGGTCAGGAGACAGGTTAGGTGAGGAGAGAGGGTTAGGGAGGACGAATAGAGGTAAGGAGAGAGGATGTAAGGGAGACAGGAGTGTAAGAAGAGGAGGTATGAGACAGGTTAGGTTGAGGAGACAGGAGGTAAGGAGAGAGGAGGTAAGGAAGGTGTGGTTGCAGGTCGGGCTGGGTCAGGGGTTGGGGTCAGTATTAAATCAGTCTTCATGAGAGAAGCCCTTCTAATCTGACCAAGAGAAATCCTCTTTACCAATGTAGAAAAGAGTAGAGTAGAGTAAAGGGTAGTAGAGCAGCAGAG
Source organism: Mallotus villosus (assembly GCA_903064625.1). Taxonomy (NCBI): domain Eukaryota; kingdom Metazoa; phylum Chordata; class Actinopteri; order Osmeriformes; family Salangidae; genus Mallotus; species Mallotus villosus. Next base: position 7,033 of record CAEFZP010002294.1, on the reverse strand, counting down.
TAGAAGTCTAGCCAAGTCAGTCCGAGCCAGGACTGGTCTCTAACCTGCTCCCCTCAGCTGCCGTGAGATGAGCATCTGGGGGGATGAGAGGAGGGAGAGGGGAGGAGAGGAGGGAGAGGGGAGATGAGGAAGGGGATGAGAGTAGTGAGAGGGGGACAAGGGAGGGAGAGGGGGAGAAGGAATGAGAGGAAGGAGAGGAGGGAGAGGGGGGAGGATGAGGGAGAGGGGAGGAGAGAAGAGAGGGGATGTGAAACTATTGTTATTAGCATGGCACGATAAGGAGGGAGATGTAATCTTCGAAGGACTATCGAGGGAATATCACTATGGATATTTTTAAGCTCTAGGGATATGAGGATACACGGCGGGCGCGAGGCTCATTCGTCTGCGCGCTCTGTCTCCGATTCTAGCGTCCGTCTTCTCTTGCAAAAACCCCTGCTCTTCTTTCTCTGGTTCTCTCGCTTCTTTCTCTGTATCTTACTCTTACCTCTCGTTTCTTCCTTCTATTCTCTGCTTTACTTCTCTTCTTTCTCGGTCCCTGCTGCTTCTTAGCTTCTTTCTCACTCTCTCCTTTTCCTCTCCTTCTTTCTCCTTTTTCTTCCTCCTCTCTTCTCTTCTCTCTTTTCCATCCTCTATTCTTCCTCTCCTCTGCAATTCTCCATTTCCTTCTCTTTTTCATTTTTCACCCTTCTCTCTCCCTCCAGTTTCAATCCTTACCCACGCCTCTCACCTCGCCTTCCCCTTCCCTTTCCGCCCACTCAGCTCCTCCACTACTAGCAGCATACTATTAACCCTCTTCAACCTTAATTTCTTTCCCATTTGTAACACGGGGATATGTTTTGTTTTCCAAAATATTATTGACCATCATCAAAGCTTTTTCCAGAGGAAATAGAAAGGACAGGTTTCACCTCCAGAGATTCTTATAATGATACTCGACAATAAACCAATTGGTTTTATTAATATTAAGAGGAGAACACGAAAGCCTAAACCCGCGTAGATTGAAGCAGAGAACACAGGAACAATTACAAGACAGTAAGTCAGTAGAGCCCTCATCAACTACTCATCAATGAAGCAACCTTCTTTTGAACCTTTTTGTACCTTTCCAAACCTTTTTTCCTCAAATTATTTTTTCCACCTTTGAAACCTTTATTCGAACCATGTTCACCAAAACCTTTTTTCAACCTTTAGAAAAAATTTTCGAACTTCTCCTAAAATATTTATTCAACCTTATCGAAACTTTTCCAAAAAAGGTTCTTGTTCTTCTCTGGCCACCACGGCTTCGTAACCAGTTTAGACCAGTTTAGACCAGTTTAGACATATTAGACCCACACGTTTAAACCAGATAGACCATTTACATATTATACTCCAATAGACCAGCCTGAACCACGTGTTTAGACCGTCAAACATTTAAGACCATTTAGACCAAACCAAACCCACCAATGAAAAAAAAAACCCCCCCCGCCCTCCCCTAGTGGATGAACCACAAAATAAGGCTGTAGAAAAATGACCCCCCCCCCCTCCCCTAGTGGCTGAACCATAAATGGCTGTTATGACCAATGACCCCCCCCTCCCCTTCACCCTTCAGCGGCAGGGTTGAACCATAAAGCTGTTCTGACAATGACCCACCCCCCCCCCCTTCCCCTAGTGGCCAACCCAGCATGCCCGTCATTGATCAATAACATTACCCTCACCTCTCCTGTACAGACAGAGAGACAGCCAGTGTGTGTGTGTGTGTTTCAGTAGAGGTCTGTGTACGTCAGTGTGTGGTGTGTGTGACATGTGGGTGGTTGCTCGCTTGTGTTGAGTGTGTGTGTCTGATGTTCTAAGTTCTGCTCCTGTCTCCGCACCCACGCGACTAACACTGTCCCTGTTTAGAGAACCAGCACTCCTTTCTATTCCTTTCTCACGTCTCTGACTCCCCCTCGCGCTCCCCCTCCGCGGCTTTCTCACTCTCTCTGACTCCCCTCTCTTCGTCCTTGTGTCTCTCCCTCTCTTGTCTCTCCCTCTCTGACTTCCGTGTCTCCCTAAGTCCCTCTCATCTCTCGCTTCTTCCTCGTCCTTCCCTCACTCTCTCTCTCTTGTCTTCGATCTCTCTGTACTTTGCTCGATCATCTTCCCGTCTCTGCCGACAACGCCCTCATTCTTGCTCTTCCCATTCCTCACAGTTTGAGCTCTACACTCGGCCCGTGCTAGCCCTCTCTCTGCCTCCCTCATCATCGCTCCACAACTCCCACGTCATCTTTCGCCTAATTCCCTCCTACTCTTTCTCTATCCAAAGCGCTCGTAAATCTCCTTCTTGATCTGCCCTCGCCAACTCCCTCACTCCTTTTCATACAAAGACGGCTGTCAAAAACAAAGCTGTTTTGAATCAGAAATGGTTTCTTCTTCCCCCTCTCTTCCTCTCTCATTTGCTCTTCCTCTAGCTAGTGGAGGACTCACAGCACCAGTTGAACTCTGTAAAGACTAGAACACGTTATGCAGATCTACACCCAATCGGTCATCCTGTCCTCTCTGTGCCCCAGAGTCTGCACAGTGGCAGTAGTCACATTCATACTCTCATCATTTAGATTCTAGCAGTGATGAAACACAGCGAACACGAGGAGAGGAAGTGTGCTTACCTTGGAGTGTGTGTTGTCTTGTCCTTGGAGGTGTGTTTCTGTCTTGGAGTGTGTGTTGTCTTGTCTGAGTGTGTGCTGTCTTGTAGAGTGTCTTGTTCCAGTGGTGGAGCCCAGGGTATATGCATCTGCCTTCCTCCCTCTCCCTCCCTCTCCCTCCCGCGCCCTCTCTCTCTCTCCCCTCCCTGCCCTCCCGCTCATCTCTCCATCTCTGCTCTCCTGCTCCCAGAGATCAGCCTCACCATACTCTCGCCTCCCTCCCCTCCCTCGTCTCTTCTCTCTCTCTGACTACCCGATCTCTAACACCGTCTCTCTCTACTCAACGTCTCAGTGATCTCCCTCCTCTGCATCAACCCCCTTACATCTGCAAGGCGCAATCGAAGTAATTCCGGGCAGCTACGGCAGGGGGAGGAAGGCGGGGGGGGGGGCGTTTTAGAGGGTGCGAGGGGGGTGGCGCCATCTAGGTCTAGATTGTACTCGTAACACAATCGCTCTCTCTACTACTCTCATCTACTCTCTCTCTCTCTCCCCTCTCTCCTCCTGCTCCTCTCTCTCGCTTTAGCGAAGCGACCCCTGAGTGCGTGGATCCATCAAGCAGAGCGAGAGCTTTAGGTTGCAGTTGTGACACACTGCTCGCTCGCGCACTAACACAGCACACCACACACACACTTACTCCCCATCCTACGTCAGTTCAATATATTAATTCTATATATATGCAGACAACCCACAAGCGACGCGTCCCTGTACAGTCACGATGCACGTTCCCCCAGCACCAACACTGTCTCAGAAGCACCAGATCCGACACTGTCTAGCAAGCAGCACGTCTACTCCCTCGTCAGTCCTGTGTATATCGACGAGATCACTTCTTTCAGCAGAACGTATCCAGACATCGATGCTGGGGTATTACAAGACTGGTCTAAAGCAACACGCAATTAACACAGCATGAACATTCAGGCACAGGAACGTTCACACCAGCAGTGACTCTTCTGTGTGTAGTGTGTGTGTGTGTGTGTCCGTGTGTGTGTGCCCTGTGTGTGTGATTGTGTCGTGTGTGTCTGTGTGTGTGTGTGTGGCTCTGTGCGTGTGTGTGTGTGTGTCTGTGTGTGTGTGTGTGTGTGTTCGTGTGTCTGTGTGTGTGTGTGTCTCTGTGTGTGTGTGTGTGTGTGTCTCTGTGTGTGTGTGTGTGTGTCTCTGTGTGTGTGTGTGAGTCTCTGTGTGTGTTATGTGTCCCTGTTGTGTGTGTGTGTGTCGTGTGTGGTGTGCCCTGTGTGTGTGTGTGTCGCTCTGTGTATGTGGTGTGTGTGTGTGCCGTGTGGTGGTGTGTCTCTGTGTGTGTGTTTGTGTGTGGTGCCCTGTGGTGCTGTGTGTGTCCTGTGTGTGTGTGTTGTGTGTGTGTGTGTGTGTCTGTGTGTGTGTGTGTGTGTGTGTGTGTGTCTGTGTGTGTGTGTGTCTCGTGTGTGGTATGTGGTGTGCCGTGTGGGTGTAAAACACATCTTAGCAGATATTCAGTGATCACCTGTCAGTGTCAAATACAGACGTATCACCTCTCTAGTAGTCTTACAGTCAACTGAGTCAGTATGTTGTTAACAGAACCAGCCAGCCAGGCCCACCAGCCAGCCACCACTAGTAACCAGGCCAGCCGCCAGCCCCCAACGAGTAACCAGCCCGCCAGCGAGCCAGCAAACCAACCAACTAGTAACCAGCCAGCCAGCTAGCCAGCCACCAACCAGCTAGTAACCAGCCCAGCCAGCTAGCCGCCAACCACGCACCTATCGTAAACCAGCCAGCCAGCCACCCATCCAGCCAGCCGCAGCCACAACCACTAGTAACCCAGCCGCCATCCACCCACTAGTAAGCCAGCCAGCCAGCCAACCAACCAGCAAACTATTACAGCCAGCCATCACAGTCACGCCAACCACCACTAGTAAACCCGCCGATCCGAGCACCACTCAGACTTAAGCACCATGCCAGCCAGCCAACCAACCACAGAACTAGTAAACCAGCCAGCCAGCCAACCCACCCACTGTAAACACGTCTGCCAGCAGCCCAACCAGTCCGTCCATGCAGTAGACACGTAGTGAACACGGCAGGGTTGCAGGTGAGAGCTGGTCTAGCATGACGTCAGCAGCATGTCTACAGGACTTCAGACAGCATTCTCCAGACTTCGGACTGCAGTCTCCTACAGGACTTCAGGACTGCAGGTCTACAGGACTTCAGGACTGCAGGTCTACAGGACTTCAGGACTGCAGGTCTACATGGCTCAGGACTGCAGGTCTACATGGCTCAGGACTGCAGTCTACATGGCTCAGGCCTACATGCTTCAGGACTATCTACATGGCTTCAGACTGCAGGTCTACATGGCGTCAGGACTGCAGGTCTACATGGCTTCAGACTGCAGGTCTACAGGCTTCAGGACTGCTGGTCTACGGACTTCAGGACTGCAGGTCTACAGGACTTCAGGACTGCAGGTCTAGTTCAGCATCTGTGTATCTGTAACACACACGTCATGTTGGAGCCAATAGTCTCACTTGTGATTGACATTCAGATAATTGCATGTCGTTGTTTGCGTGACAACAAAAAAGAGAGACACACACATTCTCTCTCTCTCACAGACAACAACACACACCTCTCGCACACACTCCTACACCAACATCCTCACACCACACACAAACGCAAACAAATCTCCCCACACACACACACTCTCTCTCTCTCTGCACCTCTCTTTCTCTCGCGCTCTCTCTCTCTCTCTCTCTCCTCTCTCTCACACACACCCACAACTCCCCTCTCTCTCTCTCCTCTCTTCTCTCTCTCTCACACACACACACACAAACTCCCTCTCTCACAGCACACCACCACTTTCACACCACCACACACACCACACACTCTCTCTCTCAACAACACACCACACTAAACCTCTTTCTCAAAGAAACACACACACCACACTCTCTCTCTCCCACACACACACACTCTCTCTCCACACACCCCATACACACTCTCTCTCACAGACACACACACACACTCTCTCTCTCACACACACACACTCTCTCTCACACACACACCACCAGATTAATAAACCGTGTCCAATCAGAGTCCCAATCTGACAGACACCCGGTCACATGACCTGGCCTGACACTGAAATGTGTGTGTGTGTGTGTGTGTGAGAGGGGTGTATCTGTGTTTGTATATGTGTGCAAACAACAGACAGACAGACAGACAGACAGACAGACAGACAGACAGACAGACAAGCAGACATCAGACAGCAGACAGACAGACGACAGACAGACCGACAGACAACGACAGACAGACAGACAGACAGGCGAACAGACAACACAATGCAGACAGACAGACAGACAGACAGACAGACATGCAGATAGGCAGCGCTTCACAAAAAAACAGCACACAATCCAATCAGTGTTATTTAATCCAAAAGTAAAAAAACACAACATTTATGAAAGCTTAATTATAAATAATCATTCTAAAAGCTATATACCAGTTATCAGACGTCAATGACCTAAATGTAAGACATGGTTCAGCCACTAAAGGGAGCATGTCTCCAGTCTGTATTACTGGTGAGAGACCACTTCTCCAGGAGCAGGTGAGTGTTACCCTACAGGAGGGTATCTCTCCAGAAGCAGGGTTGGAGTGTAACCCTACAGGAGGGTATCTCTCCAGGAGCAGGGAGTGTAACCCTACAGGAGGGTATCTCTCCAGGAGCAGGGTGAGTGTAACCCTACAGGAGGGTATCTCTCCAGGAGCAGGGTGGAGTGTAAACCCTACAGGAGGGTATCTCTCCAGGAGCAGGTGGAGTGTAACCCTACAGGAGGGTATCTCTCCAGGAGCACCATCCTTAATCTTAGCTCTATGATGACGTCCACACAGGAGGAAGCTAACTAAACTACAGTTAAGACAAAGGTGTAAAATACTGTCAAACAACATTTCCATTAGCAGATAATGCTGCGGTAGTCATGGCGTTCGCAGGACAGGACAATGACAGCAATATTATTTCAGTTCACCAGCAGGTTAGTTAGTCTAGTTAACCAGCAGGGTGTTGGTTAGCCAGGAAACTGTTAGCAGGGTGGTTGGTTAGCCCATAAACTGTTACAGGGTGGTGGTTATCCAGTAAACTGTTAGCAGGTGTTGGTTAGCCAGTAAACTGTTAGCAGGTGGTTGGTAGCCCAGTAAACTGTTAGCAGGGTGGTTGGTTAGTCCAGTAAACTGTTAGCAGGGGTTGGTTAGCCCAGTAAACTGTTGGCAGGGTGGTTGGTTAGCCCAGTAAACTGTTAGCAGGGGGTTGGTTAGCCCAGTAAACTGTTTAGCAGGTGGTTGGTTAGTCCTAAACGTTAGCAGGGTGGTGGTGGCCCAGTAAACTGTTACAGGGTGGTTGGTTAGTCCAGTAAACTGTTAGCAGGTGGTTGGTTACC